>LOJH01019963.1:0-13215 GCA_001685095.1 Ellobius talpinus | reverse complement strand
GGAGTATGGTGATGACTTACGGGAGTATGGTGATGACTTACGGGAGTATGGTGATGACTTACAGGAGTATGGATGACTTCAAAGTAGTTGCATTACTTAAAAGTCCACCCCAGTCTGGATGATGACTCCTAAAAGATAAATTCTTGGAGTTCCTGGCATGTTTTGCATGTAGCTCAACAGGTAGAACTAGAGTAGAGGACAGTCTACTTTACCCAGTAATCTTGAGGAGGAGGGTCTCATGAATATTGTAAATTTCAGGAACTTCCTGAGACTCGTGAGATGTTTATTTCCTGAGTCTTAAGTAGCCTTCTTTGGGAGTGAAAGGTTTAAATTCAGAGGAAACTGGTGTAGCATGGTGGGATGGTGGTTGGGCTGTCCAGAATGCTGCTGTATACTACCTAGTCTTTCTTCCTTTTGAGGCACAGTGATATTACGCTTCTTCACATATTGCAGTTAGATTGTGCTCACTTCTGCTTGTTAAACCACTGAGGTTTGTTAATTACTTTCTACTATGTGTATGCTAACCATACCCTGTGATAAAAGGTCCCCGAAGGTGGGTATGACAGGTAGGGACCTGCCAGAGTCAGTCTCCTGAGAACATTCCAAGGTCAGTCAAAGATGGTGACCCACAAAAGAAAGGGATTCAGTTTTCAATGGGATACAAGGAAGAAAGGGCCTGGGATATCCAAAGATAAAGTGTTTGCAAGCATGAGGACCTGTTCAATCCCTACAATCTGCGTATAATTTCTAGACATGGTGGCATGCATGCACTTGTAATCCCAGCAATGGGGAAGTGGAGACAGGTGGTAGATCCCTGGAACTTGCTGGCCAGACAACTAGCCTACTTGGCTAGCTCCAGGCCAATGAAATACATGCATAGTTTCTTCTCAGATGTTGGTGTGGTATCACAAACAGGAAATTTTCAGGGGCTTCAGACCAAAACTATAACTTTATCTATAAATCAGGGGCTATTGCTTTCCCTGGTAGGCTTATGAGGCGGGAGGTTCACTGGGAACAGAGTCCCAGGGATTCCTGGAGTTGAGTGTGAACTTGTCAGTAGCCCCTGTGCTTATTAGTTTCGACTGTGACCTTGACAGGATCTAGAATCACCAGGGAGAAGGTTCTGGGTGTGACTGGGAAGAACTTTCTAAGTTTGGTTAACTGAGGTGGGAAGACCCACCCCAAGGGAGCGGCACTGTTCCGCTGAACAGGAAGGAGAAAGCAGCTGAGCAGCAGCAACCCTCTCTGCGTCCTGACTGAACACCCTGTGACCTGCTGCCTCACCCTCTTGCTGGGGTGAGTTCCCTCAACAATGAGCTGCGTTTTTAAACCATGAGCCAAGTAAACCCTTCCTTCCTTAACTTGCTCTTTTCAGGCACTTTGTCAAAGCAATGAGAAAACTAATGCATCTCCTTGAATGGGAAGGAAACCCAGTTTACTGAAGGCTAGAATAAGAGAGTAGTGTTCGTGGAAATTTGAATACATAGAGAATAATGGAGCCAGGAAGAATGTCTTTATGAGCACTGCTGTTAGCCAGCACATCTTCGGTGGGTAGGTGAAGGCACCCAGATATCCTGTAGGCGCTAAGTCTCCAGTGAGGACAATGGCACTCCCTGCCTTTTCTTCAGCCAGGTTTTCCTTTAGACACCTTGGTTGCTGGCCTGCCTATAGTTCTGACTGTTCTCAGCATGTTGCAGCCCCTTTCCACTAGTGAGCCAAGGTGAGTTGATCTGAGGCTCTTGAGGTGCCACAAGAAGTTAGAAACTGGAAAAACTGCTCATGGGGCTCTCTAGGCGAAGCCCGAGGCTGGCAGCTTAATGGGGCCGAAGTAAGGGCTGGGCAGGAAGGTTGTGTGGTCTTAGCTGCAAGGGCCTATGAAATATTTGCTGATGCGTGGAGCTGCGGCTAGAGCCTTGCTCAAAATAGCACACTGGACACGAGCAATTACAGCGGGACTTCTCCAGAGTCTGCAGCATTTTGAGGGAGGGGATAACAGTAGACATTTTACAAAGGGGGAATTGGGCACATAGGGCTTGGAACACTTGGGCTTGGAAGCCAGAAAAGGGACAGAAAGAGGACACTAGATAAGAGAGGGGTGACTGTCCAACATAGACTGGGAACAATATCAAGAGGAGTGGCCCAAACAAGGGTCCTGCAGAGGTAACACTTTTCGGATAAGACGGCTATCCCAGAGGTTACAGAGGGGGCAATGCACAGTCAGGCTGTCCCCCTCGGGGACTGCTACCCCAGGATGGGCCATCTGATTTTCAGAGAGAGCAGATGCTTAGGGAATCAAAACAGTCTCAGTGAAGCTCAGACACTCAAGGAGAGAGTGCCGAGTGGTTACTTTCCCTGTTTTATTGGTAACCGTTCTAGAGTTTGGAAAGTCCATGTTGAACATCTAGAAGATTCCATGTCTGCTGAGGGCTCTCTTCCCGATTCTGCTTGGAATCCTGTCTCTGTGTGGTGGGAGTGTAGCCTCTTTCAGAAGGGCACTGTCCATTTGTGGGCACTCCACTAGCCAGAATGTCATGCTAGATTCCCGCTGTTGCTCAGGGTCAATACTCTGCAGCAGCCCTTTCTGCCTCACAGACACACAGGCATGAGGCACTGAATGGCTCATAACAGACTTCTAAGTGCCAGGAGTCCTCAGCCTAGAGGTGCGTTTATGTCAAAGTGGGTATTGTTGGCCAACTCCTGCTCCCACGCCTTCTCTGCTCCCTGCCTGGGAATGTGAGGGTCTGACAGGGCTTATGCTAGGAAGCCATTCTCATCCTCAAAAAGTTATAAGAGGAAACCCCAACTTTTGCTACAGGCCTGCCTGATTCTTCCTGGAGCCCCTTCCGTGTGTCTGCTTCTGATGCTGGGGTTTGAACTCTCCTCAACACCTGCCATGCTGGTGTCTCTCTGTCTGCCCATGGGATTACAAACTCTTCTAGTAGGCTCCATACTTAACCCAAAATGTGTATTAGTGTCTTGCATTAGATAGAGACTTTTTCACCATGTCATGAGCTAATCAACCCTCGTGTGTGTCTGTTGTCCCTCATGCACATCTGGGTCTTTGAGACAAGATCTCTCACTGGCCTGGAGCAGTTCAACTGGGCTGGTGACTAGCCAGCCCCAGGAATCTTTATGTCTCTGCTTCCCCAGCACTGGGATTACAAGTTCATGGCATAGTGCCTGGTTCTTACCATGTGGGCTCTGAGGCATCAAACTCAGGCCAGCGTGCTTGCACTCAGGCCTGCATGTTTACACTAAGGCCTGCATGCTTACACTCAGGCCTTGCACTCAGGCCTGCATGCTTACACTCAGGCCTTGCACTCAGGCCTGCATGCTTACACTTAGGCCTACATGTTTACACTAAGGCTTGCATGCTTACACTAAGGCCTGCATGCTTACACTAAGGCCTGCATGCTTGCACCCAGGCCTGCATGTTTGCACTCAGGCCTGCATGCTTACACTCAGGGCTGCATGTTTACAGTAAGACCTGCATGCTTATACTCAGGCCTTGCACTCAGGCCTGCATGCTTACACTCAGTCCTGCAAGCTTGCTTGCACTCAGGCCTGCATGCTTGCACTCAGGCCTGCATGCTTACACTCAGGCCTGCATGCTTACACTCAGGCGTGTATGCTTGCACTCAGGCCTGCATGCTTGCACTCAGGCCTGCATGCTTGCACTCAGGCCTGCATGCTTGGATGACAAGCCCTTCTTCAGTGGAGCCCTCTCCACAGCCTGGCATTCAGTGAATGGAGCTTGCATTCATTCATTGTTCAGTGCGATCCCGATGCCTTCATGACTAGAAGAGGGTGAGGTTCTGGTGTGTGAGGAGGTTTGGCTGAGTGCAGGTCCCTGGGGGTGGCACCTTCCATGTTCAAATGTGTTTCCATGTTATTAACGCTGTCATTATGAATACCTCCCTCCTGTGGTCAGGCTGAGTGTGGGGCACTGCAGCAGATCCTAGTCCTCTTGACCCAAAGCAGACCCCTTGGGTGGTCAATTTGTTGTTTTCTGCCCATGGAGACAGAAGCCAAGTGCAGAGCGTCCGAGGGTGAGACTGCTCAGATGAGTGGCACCAAATACTCCCCATCATAGTCATGTGACCTGAATCACAAAACAGAATGAAAGCAGGCGAAGGACCTCTGGAGCACAAAGCAGGATCTCTCTTCTTGGATGTCCAGGTTTTCATCAGCTCCCAAAGGACTGGAAGGTGCAAAAATGCCCCCAAGGTACTGCATTTTAATTCTAATTTTAATGCATGGGTGGAAAGCCCACCTGGTATTATTTTCAATCCTGATGAGGTACCAGAGGGGCTGGGTATTTTTTTTTTCTTTTTAAGTGGTAAAATTGTAGACTTGTTTTTCTTCCTTTAGGGGACCCCTGCATTCCTGAGACCCTTCCCACACACGACACAGCAGTACACAGATGCTTGCACACAGCTAAGCATGTTTGCTGGAAGTTATTTAAGAAAATCAATCAATCATCATCATCTTCTTCATAAAAAGGTTGTTGAGATGGCTTAGCAGGTGAAGGTGCTTGTTGCTAAGCCCAAGGATCAGAGTTTAATTCTTGGGACCCACACAGTGGGAGGAGAGAACTGACCCTGGCAAGTCTGCAGGTTGTTCTCTAACTTCCATGTGCATGTCATGCCACAAGTGTGCTCCATGATCCCCCTCCCCACCCCACGGCCCTCTACCTTACAGAGTCAATACAGTGTCAATATAATGTCTCTAAGCAGGAATGAGCCTTTGCTATTTCACTTTTCGTTCATTATATTGGGAGTCTTGAGTGTTGGCAAGCCACATGAGATAAAAGGCTGTCTATCTAGAAATTTGGGTAACCACATCCTCACATATCCCTCTGCACATGCCTTCAGAGTACATCTTGTCAGCACAGTTCAAGCATGCACACAGGTGTATTAACGCTGTGGCCTGCCAGGCTTATCCTCCAAACTGGAAAAGCACACTTTTGTCCATCCGCTGTGTTACACTGTTAGGACCCAGGGCAAAGAGGCGTGGTGCAAGTCCTTGAGAGGCTGGTATTTGATAATTATAAAGCATGTAATTAGCTTCTCCAAACCTTTCTCCTTTGGTATGAAATTGGGTAACTCCCTTGCTCCTCTTTCATAAGTCCAAGGAGAGGGTATTATTCAACACACAGTGAACAAAAATGGAAATAAGATTTATATAAGTCTTTAAGCAGGTGATGAAATCACAGGCTCAAGGACAGGCAAGAGGAATTGGCAAAGCATTGAAGGAATTGTCTCCAGAAAGGGAAAAACACAGGGTGGTTTCTCTAGCAGTTGGTGGAGAAAATAGCCTGTTGCATGCTGCATGGGTGGTAAACACACTTCCCATGCCAGAGTAGAAGGCTCATTGGGTCTGCTTCTCAGTCAAGGAACTATAACTGGACCCCTGAGCTCATGCTGCCTGTTAAGGAGACAGAAACAGAATCTTTAATTTGCTGCATTTAGAGAGCCTGAATGCTGAGAAGCAGAGGGCTGACACACTAAAAACCATTTACCTCCCATGACTGAAGAGGTCATAGACCTTAGAGTCATGATTCTCAACCTTCCTGATGCAGCAACCCTTTAATACAGCTCCTCATACTGTGGTTACCCCCACCATAAAATTATTTTTGTTGCTACTTCATAACTTTAATTTTGTTACTGTTATGAATAGTAATGCAAACATCTGATATGTAGGCTATCTGAGATGTGACCCCTGTGAGAGGGTCATTTGATTCCCCAACAGGGTTGGGACATCCAGGTTGAGAACCATTGCCAAGGGGCTAACCTGCTACTAGTATTCTGCTGAACTGATACAGTATCCAACCAACTGCCTTCTATCCTTATAGCCATAAGTTAGTGTGACTCTTACTCTCTCCCTCTTGTCAAAGAAGCTTCTTTTTTTCAGAGGATGGAGGTTAATACAGAACCTTCCACTGGTCAAAGGGATGGGTCAGTGCTAAGCTCTGAATGGATGTCCCTGTCACACTCCTTCCCCAGGAGCTCAGGGAAAATGACTGAAGAGTGTGTCAAAAGTGTGTAAGAGCCAGAGAACCAGAAGGACTGCTGAAGTTAACATCTACTAGACATGATGGGGATGTCCACCCATAGCTGAGAGCTAGTGGCAGGTGATGGCATCTGGGGAAGACATCGTTTTCATCAGGGGTGTGGTCTCTTGTGGGTTGCCTGTGTTCCAACGGACAGGCCTTCATCCACGTACAGATGGCATCATTGACTGGTCTCAATGCCTATAAACAGAAGAGGAGGTGCAGTTGGGAGGGGGAGGTGGTGGCATCTGGGAGAAATTGGAAGTGGGGCATGAAGGTGTGGATACGATCAAAATACACTGCAATTTTTACGAAATTCTCCAGGAAGAAACGAAGTAAGATATAAGTGCTTTCATAGTATGCAACATGGAAGGAGTCTTGCCCATCCCTCCGGCTTTTATGAGAAGCACTGCTCCAGGCTTAGGCACCACTCTCAGGAGTGCTGTGGCTGTTGAGACAGTAGGCAAGAGTTAGGAAGTATTTATTACGAAGTTACTGACGACTGGAAAAACAGATGGCTGGAGCAACAAGGAAACAGAGTCCACATCAGTTTTGTCCCATTAGACCTAGAGGTTGAAATTCCTCTGGAGGGACAGTCTTTTTTTGAGCCTCATTTCTTTCTTTTTTTTAAAATATGGATGACACAGGAGAAACCGTAGTTTCTTGGCAGAGTTGAAGATGAGAAAGAACACAAGCCTGGTGTGGCTTTCAGCACAGCTCATGGACTGAAAGGCAGAGGCGATTGTTGGTGATGGCAGAACTGTGCCTGTCAGCGTTGATTCGCAGCAGGGGATGAGCGGTACCCAGACTGAGCTGACAGTGGTGACTTCAAAGGGGGATTCATTTCCTTCTGAGGAGCAAGGAGATGAGAGCAGGTCATGCCCATTTCCCGTGGAAAAGCTTTCTGTGAGCGGTTGGGCTCGGGAATCTTTCTTTTCACTGCAGAATATAAATACGCTCCCTGACGGACAGAGAGTAGGCAGATGAAATAAAATAGCTTAAAGGTGCATAAAAGAAAGATAAAATACAAAACCAGATTAAAGAGGGACACTACTTCATATCGAGTGAACCCATGCACATCTCAGTCACCATTTTTCTGGTCACCTTTTGGCGTTTATTGGGTCTAGGATCTCCGAGAGCCAGAGGCCAGTTTTAAGGGAGGTGGAGCCTTGAGCTCCTTCCTGCTGGCTTGCTGTGGTGCCACAGGGCACAGGCTTTTCAGAAACGAGTAAAATGGCAGAGACTAGAGCCCCTTAGCCTCTTCCTCAACTGTCCTGTCCCTCGGACCTCCCTTTCTCCGTTTGCTTTGAGTAGCCATTGCAGAAAGTTAACTCCAGGAGAGACCAACCAACCAATCTCCCCCACCGCTCCAGCCGCAATGAAGACCAAACACTGATGGCAGCTAATTCCAGCTCTTAATAAAGGTGATGGTGGGACTTGCTCTAGCTGGACCTGCTCAGCGTAAAAATAAAAAGGATTTGGAGATAATTCGTGGCAGTCGAATAGATAGGGCAGCAGGAATTAGAGGTGGTGGTGGTACACTCTAGCTGGGTCAGCACCAGAGACTTCTAGGATAGGGGATCAAACTCAGAATTTTATTATCTTTTTTCCCACTGCTAACTTAATTACCTATAAGGATACTTAAAACTCCTTTACATGTCCTTGTGTGTGCTTCTATGTGTGTATGTACATGTGTGTACCTGCTTGTGTGTGCACACATGTGTATGTGTGTGTGTGTCTGCCAGTGTGGAGGTTAGAGGAAGACTTTGGCCATCAGAGCCCTGTCACTCTCAGCCTTTTGCTCTCGAGAAGGGGGCCTTTCACTGAAGCTGGAACTGGCTACTTTTTGGCCAGGTGAGATGGCCATCAAGCCCCAGGGATCCTCCTCTCTCTGCCCCAGCAGATCTGATATCATGGGTGGACGAACTCACATGGTGTGCCCAGACTTCTGTGGGTTCTGGGTGTTTGATCTCAGGCCTTCATGCTTATCCAGAAGCCCTCTCCTTACAGCGCCACCACCCCACTCTGACCCCATATAGACTCCTGCATCCTGAAATCTACTTACAGCAGACTGATTTCTGGTAAAATGGACTTCTGAGAAAAACAAGCCCCTTTTCTGGAAGTACCCACCCTAGGGGAAGGCAAAAGAGTGGGGGTAACAGGGAGAGGAGAAACACAAGCCCCGTAATTTCCAGGATGGAGCTGTTGCTGCTAAGAGAGGTCGGTTCTTTTCTACAGAGTGGATTTTTGTCTCTTTGTCTTATAAATTTAAATGGTGACTGCTTTCTTTAATTACTGTGTCCCCTCTGTGTTCTTTTCACTTGAGAGCGTAGGAACTGAGCCGGCTGCTGTGGGAAGGACCAGAGGAAACTGGATACCTCTCCATCACACTCGCACTGACTTCCCAGTGTTTCTGGCAATTTAGGGAGTCTCTTCATGGTTGCTAGATTGTAATAGGGTGCTGGTGGTCATCTAAGGATCACCATTGGTCTTGCTTACATACCCATCCTGTGCTTGCTTTCTGTTTCTCTTCCTTGCAGTGTCTCCTAAGAACAGGAAGCTGCCATCCCAGGGAGCTCGGTTTTGCTTTTCTTGTTTATCTATGTCCTCCTAACTCTCCTTCCTTTTAGGAATCTTGGTTTCATTGGTAAAAATAATTTAAGAAATGACTCACATGGGAGCTTGAGGATAATTTTATTAGAATATAAAAGAAAAGCATCCCAGGGAAGGCGAACAGGAAATCTTAACAGCTTTCCAGAGGAGAGAAGGACAAAAGAGCCTGTGGTTTGAGCCAGTGTGGAGGTCAGGCACATGGCAGAGGAGCAGTCATGTGGTGGGAGGGGGCTTCAGGAGACCAGAAAGGGAGAGCAAAAGGGCGAGGCAGAAAAGGAGAAAAGGAAGTTCCTGAGTTAACTGAGAAAAGCAGGCAGAATCACAAAGCTGCATGACTGTGACCCTATGAGCTCCCGTGCTGGGACTGGAATTCTGGGAAGGAAATACAGAATCTCACTAAGAGGCTAATTATTCCATCTATCTCTTTAGCATAGCTTAATCTAAGCCTGCCTTCAAGGGCTGGTCTGTTGGTCAGGTGAACTGCACAACCACACTGGGATGTCAGGTCTCCACCCAGACCAGAGTACTGTTCTCTGGACCAGGAAAGATGGTAACCGGCTTTTACTGCTGCTCTGGCCTCAGGGCATTACTAACTGTTAACACCCCTCAACCTTCCTGTTTGTTTTCTGCCTCCTGCTCTGTGACACATGGGTTTCCATGGGTCACTGCTGAACCCAATTTATCCACTCTTCCAGGAGAGATGTAAACGCTACTCCCTGTCAAGGCTTCGGGCTCAGGGAGCAGTTGTAGAGGGCACCCTGTACCTTGGGCAAATGAGTTTCATTTTCAGAGAGGAGACTGATGAAAATTAGGACCAGAGGCTAGGGGGATGGCTCAGTCCACAAGTGCTTGCCATTGAGCCTGAGGTCCTGAGTTCTACCCCAGCCCTCATGTGAATAACTCGTGTGTGCTAATATTATCTTGTATCCAGTGCTGGTGAGGCTGAGGTAGAAAGGTCCAGAGGGGGTTTTGGCCTGCTATTTTGGCCAAATTGGTTAAGTTCCAGGTTCAGTGAGAGACCTCATGTCAAAAATCAAGGTGGATGGTGATTGAGGAAGACCTGATCACTGACCTCTACGTAAACACACACACACACACACACACACACACACACACACACTACAGCACACATACACACTCAATACATATATACACACAAATATATCCACATCCACTCACATACACATTCGGACATTCTCACACAGGCAGGATTAATAATACTGAGATTGTGCTATTTTCCAAATTCTGTACTATTTGTAAACACCTGTATTTTATCATACTGAAGAGTTTTAGCACTCTTTCCTCGGTTAGCTTTGAAAATAGCTCAGTGTGACTTAAATAAGTAGGCTGTAATTTTCATACAGAAGGATTTTGAGCCAGGACTGGTGGCACAAGCTTGTAATCCTAGGTACCTCAGAGGCTGAGACAGAAGGATCACAGATTCGAGGCCAGGTTGGGGTACCAGAGTGAGTTTAGACACGACTTGAGAAATTGGTGGTACCATGTCTCAAGATAAAAAAGATACTAAGAATAGGGGTACAGCTCACTGGTAGAGCACATCCCTAGAGTGTCAGGAATGTCTAGAACCACAGAGATGAAACCCAACCTCACGGCAGCTACAGACACCTGCTGGCCTTAAATGGACCAGGGCACACTGTGCTTATCTTGGGCTAACCCTCCTGGTGATTCCTGGTGATATAAAGGCCATTCAAGCTCTGCCATCGCTCTTGTGAGGGGCAGGGTGTGGGAGGAGGGAAGGGACACAGCAAGATGTGCCTTTTGATCTTTTCATGGTTGTCGTGAGTGAAGGAAAGGCTACCATTTTCCCTCTTTGTCAAGAGGAGGTTGAGACCCAGAGAGAGTGAGGCTCATTCACACAGGGTCTGCAGTTCCTCCTCCTCTTCCTTCTACAGCAGAAAACCCTGCTTGTGATGGCTTTGCCCACCTGGAAGCCTCTACAGTCTGTGGCATCAAGCACGAAGGTTAGTGGTTGGATGGAGAAGCACATTAACCATGCTCTTGTGCCCTCATGGTGGTATCCTGAGCTGGCATGTGCTGAGGCCAGGCCTGCTTTCTGCCTGGAAACAACTGACAGCAATGATGTTCTGGAAGAGGTGGGGCTTTCAGTTATGACTGAAAGACAGAAGGTATCTAACTAGTTACCTTTCTGCTTTTTGGGTTATAATGCATCAAGGCTGAAGAGGTGAGGTGACTGGTCACATAACATCTAGTCAGGAGACAGAGATGAATTTCCCTTTTTATTCAGCCCAAGACCTCTGTATATGGGATGGTGCTGCACACAGTGAGAACAGGTTTCTCATTTTAATTACCCTAATCTAGGAACTCCCACACAGACATTCCCAGAATCTTGTCTCCATGGTAATTTAGATCTTTTCAAATTGGCAGTTGTGCTAATCATTATACCTTTCCTCCCTGATGCTCCTGCCTCAATCTCCATGGTGGCACCTGCTCCCCCCTTCTACTTTCTTTGGACTCCATTTCTCCTTCCTTCAATCTCCCAGGGCCCCTTCGTTCATGGTGACAGAGACTGCACACTGACATTTCCCTGAGCACCCAGATTCCCAAGTCCGTGGGGAACACACATCCCTGGGACCCAGGGAGAATGGGGCTTGTTTTGGTCTTTTCCACCGGAAAATTACCAGATAATTATTTTGTTGCAAAGATTTAATTTAAGTAGAAGCAAAGACCTTGAAACAAATTGCTAATTAGAACTAAGAGTGCAGAATTAGGAATAGGAACCAGACTTTCTGTTCTTTTACATCTTACTGAGAAGTAAGAGGGAGACCAGAGCCAAGTCAGGCGGATTCATGGGGCATGTATTCTCTGCAGTTGTGATAAGACACCATGACCAAGGCAACGCATAGGTGAAAGAGTTTATTTTGGCTTATGGTTCCAAAGGGTTAGGGTCCACACTGACAGGGACAACACGGCAGCAGGGGGCAGGCATGGTGGCTCTAGCTGGGAGCTGATAGCTGAGAACTCACATTTCAATCACAAAGCAAGAAGCAGAGAGACCGAACTGGAAATGGCACAAATTTTTTCAACCCCCAAAGCCTGCCTCTAGTGACACACTTCTCCAGTAAGGCCACACCTCCTAATCTACCCAAACAGTGCCACCAACCTGAGACCAGTGTTCAGCTGTGAGAGCCATTCAAACCCCAATAGAGCAGCATCCCTTTCACTCTCTGGTGGCTGATATTTTCTAATATAACATTTCAGGTGTGATTCATTGGAAAGCCATTGCACTCACGGTCAACAGTGTAGTGTTTACTTCTCCACTGCTGTAATAAAATATATGCTAAAGAGCAACTTAAGGGGGAATATTTCAACTCCAAGTTTGGGGGTACAGTCCATCAAGGTGATGACGTCATGGCAGTAGCAGCAGAGGACAGCTGACCAGGACATTGTGCCTGTAGTCATAAGGAAGACAGCAGTCATGCTTAACTGGCTTTCTCTTTTTATGTAATCTGGACCCCAGCCATGAGGGTGGGGCTGACTGAGATGAAGATAATCTCTCATGGACATACTGGTGACTTTGTATTTTAGGAGATTTTGTTTCCTCTCAAGTTGACAATCGATATTGTTATTATACATTTCCTGGGTCGTATTGTACTGGGTACACGGGTAGTTTCAGAGAGGGTGAACGGAAGATCTCCAGTTGTATTTTCTCACCCTTTCAGGGTCCCCCTGATGGAGGCGCTACTTCTTGAGTGTGGAATAAAATCTGAATATGTAGCAGTTTGGCTTAAAACTCTCACTGACACCCGCCTATCCTCAGCCCTCCTCCCGCAAGGCATTTGAAAGGAAGGACACTGGGAAGTCCTTGGACACAGCATGCTCATTCTCAAGGCCCTTTAATCACACTTTTGCTGCTATGTGAATCAACTCTACCTGCATAGAGCGGATACTCCCATGTAGGAACCTGCGAGGTTAGGCTCTGCCTCTGTTTCTCTGTCTCTCTGTTGGTGTTGTATGCCCACATGATGTTTGTGCCCATGCATGCACATGCAGAATCCAGAGGAGATGGAGTCTTTCACTGAACTTGAGGCATGACACTTCAGCTAAGCTGGCTCTCAGGAGCCGCCTCTCTTTGTCCTCTAATTCTGGTGTTATAGGTATACAAGGCCATGCCTGGCTTTTACTCAAATGCTGGGGTTTTGAATTCAGGTCCTCCTGCTTGGCAGCAAGTATTCTCACACAATGAGCCATCTCCCCAGCCCCCGTCTTTCTTTTGTGGGTTTGTGAGATCTGTAAGAACAGGGAGAGTGCATTAGTTGCTTCCCTCATTGCTGCAACAGCATACCAGATAAAGGCAACCTTGGGAGGAAGCATCTGTTTTGACCCACATTTTGAGGATATGGTTCATCAGGTTTTGTCAGGGTGGGGGATGTCTGGGGAGCGAGGCAGCTGCTCACATTGTTTCCGCAGTCAGAAAGCAGGGAGTGATGCTGAGTGCTGGGGCTCAGCTCTCTTTCTTCTTCTTCTTCTTCTTCTTCTTCTTCTTCTTCTTCTTCTTCTTCTTCTTCTTC
>LOJH01019962.1:0-20976 GCA_001685095.1 Ellobius talpinus | reverse complement strand
TATTTTATTTAGTATTTTTGCATCAATGTTCATGATTGAGATTGGTCTGTAATTCTCTTTCTTAGTAATGTCTTTCTGTGGTTTGGATATCAGGGTAATTGTAGCCTCATAAATAGAGTTGGCAATGTTCCTTCTGTTTCTATTGTGTGGAATAATTTGAGGTGTATTGGTATTAGTTCTTTAAAACTCTTATAGAATTCTGAGCTACAACCATCTGGTCCTGGGCTTTTTTGGGTTGGAAGACTTTTGATGACCATTTCTATTTCTTCAGCAGCAATAGCTCTGTTTAATTTGCTTCTCTGGTCTTGATTTTTAAAAACACACCCTATTCGACAATAATATATATATCACCTCACACCAACTTTAAAGTTTGCTTTTGTGCTCCAGGGTTCTCTTTGATGATTGTATCACTTTTTTTGTCCTACTCATTAACAATTAAAACCCACAGAGTTTATGGTTCCTGGAGGATAGGATCCAGTAAATAAATATTTTTTATTTATAATTAATAATAAATATGTATTGTTGATTATTCCAAAAGAAATGTAAGACAGGAGAACCACAGAGAGTAACTGAACTGATTTAAAAATTACTATAAGTAACACTATTATCAGTGCCTCCATTTGAGATGTAATAGGAGGAATTCAGTGTTCTTCTATTTCAGAATATAGCTTCTATTGAGAGGATTTTTAGAAGAAAAAATTTTAAATTGTCAATCCACAGCTTGTTTTTAAAATATAATTCACAGTGGGGTTTGAAGCCTCCTAATTTGATTAATGTTGTATTTTAAATAATTGCTAATGTTTTCTTCTCATCAAGTTGAGAATCTCTGCAATTTTATGAATGTTATTTGGCAAGTTAAGAAAATAGGTCATTAAAAAGCTGTTTTCAAAATGTATTATTTCATTAAAACTACATAAAATATGTTTTTATGTAAAAAATAATAAAATATGAAAAAGTTGTGTTTTTATCTCTTGCACTTTTCCTTTTATAAATTAAATTCTGTATCCAGTGTAACAAGATGAACTATAATAAATCATTTTAAGTCTTAAAAATACATCTTTCAATGTATAATTTTGATTACAAGAACCATTCATTGATTATTTTTAAAGATTGGCTCAGGTATTGTTTCAAATCTTAAAAACGTGCTTAAAATCTCATAAATTCCAAAATGCAAACTTGAAGCTTGCTTTTTATTTTGTTCTCTCTCTCTCACTCTCTCTCTCTTTCTCTCTGAAACCTTTTTTCTCTGAATTTTATATTTTTTCCTCAGCTTCCTGAATGCTGTGATAATATACATACTTCTTTAAATTTAAATTAGCAAATGCTGAAATTAGCTTGTACAATTAATACCAATATACATAAATTTCAAACAGGTTTTTATTTAAAATATTCTATTCTTCTTTTCATCTGGTTCCTCATATTCCATGTCTGTGTGACAGTTTTTTGGGGTATGTGTGTGAATAAACATCTAATCACCTCAGACAGGGAACTGATGACAAACCAAATTAAGAATATCACTATGTTCCAACAGACAAAATCAATGAGTTTACTGGGGTCACGTACAGGAATATATGTGAGGGATAATTTACAGGGAGGAATAATTCAAAGTTAGTTATATTAAGGAAAGTCTACTTCAGCACTGGTAAGAGCACAGGCATGAATTCTGGAACCCTAAAGCTAGATGAATAATTTGTAGGAAGCTCAAAAGGTAAGACAGTATTAACTCTTAGCAGTTTGTTTAATGTCAGTATCATTTGCAAGGAACTGTTTGTTTGGGGATATTTCTCAAACAGTTCTTGTTGCTTATATAAACTTGACTGCTCAACAGGGCTGTGTATCTGGCCGGGTTCAGGGACTTTCTGAGGCTTATAAAGTGAATGTCCGCCATGTAAATAAACTGATAAAAAAATAAAACCCATGGGATCATCTCATTAGATGCTGAAAAGGCATTCGACAAAATACAACACCCCTTCTTGATAAAGGTCTTGGGGAGATCAGGGATACAAGGAACATATGTAAACATAATAAAAGCAGTATAGAGCAAATCGACAGCCAACATCAAATTAAATGGAGAGAAAGTCAAAGTGATTTCACTAAAATCAGAAAAAAAGACAAGGCTGTCCACTCTATCTATATTTATTCACATAGTTTTTGAAGTTCTAGCTTGAACAATAAGGCAACAAAAGGAGATGAAGGGGATATAAATTGGAAAGGAAGAAGTCAAACTTTTGCTATTTGCCAATGATATGATAGAATACATAATTAATCGCAAAAACTCTATCAGGGAACTCCTACAGCTGATAAATACCTTCAGTAATGTTGCAGGGTACAAGATGTATTCAAAAAAATTGGTAGCCCTCCTATATACAAATGATGAAGTAGTTGAGAAAGAAATCAGAGAAACATCACACTTTCCAATACCACAAATAACAAAAATATATTGGGAAACATTAACCAAAGAAGTGAAAGACCTGTTCAACAAGAAGTTTAAGTTTTTGAAGAAAGAAATTGAAGAAGACACCAGAAAATGGAAAAATTTCCCATGTTCTTGGATAGGTAGGATTGACATAATAAAAATGGCAATCCTACCAAAAGCAATATATAGAATCAATGCAATTCCCATCAAAATACCAATACAATTCTTCATAGACCTTGAAGGAACAATACTCAACTTCATATGAAAAACAAAAATCCACTGCTTCTGGCCTCCCTCTATTCATGTAGATACACGCAGAGACAGAAGAAAGACAGACAAACAAACATATTCTCACACACAGAGATACATGGGCACAGACCCACACACACTTAAAAATAATACATATAAATTACAAAAGGAACAATACAAATATTAGCTGGCAAAAGGCAGAAAGTCCTTAAAACTGGTTAGAAAGTCTGATTCTCCGTGCATCAAAAAGGCATGCCTCCCCTCCCTAAAAAATCAAAAGGCTGTTTTTATTTATTCTGATTGTTTATTTTCTAAGCAGATAAAATTAATTCTCATTTTAAAAAAATCATAAAAGTATGGTTTAAGACAGTATTTACAAAGATATTCCTGGCATACATTGATGTCTCAATTTGTTCCATATCTTAAAAAATATCCACTATCCACTGACTTCAAAGGAAGTATATACTTATATTAGCTCAGCAATGTTCACATAAGATAAGCAATGACCCCATTCAGGTCTATAAAAACGTCTACAAATAGCTTAGAGCATTTCATAATTTTTTAAACAAAGTTATGTATGCAAAACAATATTGATATAAAGTATGCAAATATTAATGTCATTGAAATATTTTTCTCTATTCACAAGTAAACAAAATAATGATTATAAAGTGGATAGATACAAATGACTTTCTCTATTAGATGTTAATTATAGATGTCAAGAAATAATTAGTGTAACATTCTTCCATCTGAGCTAAAATAAATTTTCTTTTTAAAACAGTATGTTTTAGACTTTGATTTTCTTACTTTTGCATATTTAATTCATAAATAGAGAGTGAGGTATTTGCATCTTTCCCAGGCAATTAGTATAAGACAACAATGAGTAATGTGAAAAGCTCTTCAAATTTTTGCCTGACCTATTCATTGGCTGATTGATTTTTGTTTCTTTGACACAGGGTCTTACTATGTAAACCAGACAGGCCTCAAACTCCTGTTAATGCTCACAAGGTTTTAATTAATAGAATACACTTAGATTTTATTCAATCTTTTTTAGCGCCAATTTAAAAAATAATGTTAAATGTTGACCCGTGGAGCTTTTTAAATCCTTTTCTGTTCAAATAAAAGATTATAAATACACAAGCACTGTAATAAAAAGTAGTAATCTATGAAATTTTTGCACTTAGCAACGGCAGTGCCAGCCTTGGGTCACAGATTGTACATTCACAGTCCAGGCACTTTCTTCTCCACCTGGCAGGTGGTGTTGGCTTTACTCACTGTTCCAAAGAAAATCTCCACTAATTGACCTGCACACACAAACTTCACTCTCAGAATCGTTGTCTGTGGCAAATCCATTACGAATAGGAGGATAAATTCAGTTTACTACAGAAGTGACATTACATGTCAGACGATATCCAATTGTAAATTGTAAATTTACATTTACAATTTATAAATTGTAAATATAAGCATTCTATTCTTTGATAAATAAGGGTGTGTAGTTTTCTCTGTGTAACCCATTCTATAGCAATATAGGTTACACAGTTAACAAATAAAGTCACTATATATATATATATATATATGTGAGAGACGTGTCAAATTCTTCCTGTGTGTTACATAGTTAGACATTATCTTCATTCATTCCTCATTCCAAACTTCTTGTGATGAAAAAAAATCAGGTGTGTGAGTTAGGCCATTTAATCAAAATAATTTGTCAAAGTTAATAGTCATAAAGAGGTTATACCATCTTAAAATATTTCAATAATAAGCACATTTTGCTTTAAGGACAAAAAACAGTGGATAACATGGTAACTCTTTTAGAGTATGTAAGAAAGCACTGTGGATTAATAAAATAAGATAAATGCATCTATACTTGGAAGGTGAAAAACATGAAAAAATCATTCTGAAGACTTCCAAAAGGAAAGTTCACATCAACAGACTGATCTATTGAGTCACAATAGAGAACTCTATGATTATAGCACTTCACCTAAATAATAATGGGTACTGTGAACAATTCTCAGAGCCCACGCTAATTAATGTTATTTCTCTATAGCTTCTAAGAAGTAATTTTACCTAATTTCTTTATGTATACCTCCTAATGGGGACATCTTGTGTAGTTAGGTAGAAAGTGCTGCTTCATTCATTTATCGAATGATTTTAGATTATAGATAGTAGATTTTAGATAATAGATAATGTTGATGTCTTCTTAACTAAGACAGCCCATGAATAGAATCATTCTTTAATTTGAACTTTGTTTATTTCTATTTAAGAATCACTAAATTAAATCATAGTTTAATTTAGTTCCATCAAACTAAATCCTTTGCTTTCTATAGTTATTTATGTACAAAATGGGAGGTGGAGGGAAAGGAAGGAGGAGAAGCAGGAAAAAGAAAAGAAAGGTACAAAGGAGGAAATAGGAAGGAAACACAATAAGTCCTTGGGCAGAGGGTTTAAGAGTAAATAATATTTGAGAAATGATAATGTACTTTGAAGTCATGTAATCACAGCCAAACTCTGAGGCTCCGTACTCAATCTACAAAATGTATGCGAGCAAAGTATTAGAATCAAGATGAGCAATATCTATGTATTAAAAGCCCATGAATAATATCACCCCAAACATACAGTGAACAATTACAATGTGCAAAACAAAACACTGACTGAGTCAATTATGAAACTCTTACCACTGGGCTGAGTCTATTAAAATTTAAAACATTTGGAAACTATAAACAAAAAGAATCACTAAGCAGATATCAGTAATCTCTAGCCCTGTTACATTTAAAATATTACTCAAGAAAAATTATTTATATGTAATTCGTAAAATCCAAACTTCATCCCTTTTTTTCAAAATGATTTACCATTTTAATGTGCATATGTTTCTGTGTTTGAGTATATGAATGTGGGTGCCCACACAGCCACAAGAGGGCACTGGATCCCCTACCTAAAGGATGTGAATCAACAGATGTGGGTATTGAGAGCTGTCCTGGAAAGTGGAAGGCAGTGCCTTTAAGACTTGAGCCATCTCTGCAGCCTAAACTGACATTCATCAACTAGTTCCATAACTTTAGAAGGTAATAAAACGTTGAACAAGAATGAAGGGGTCTATCCCCTTTGAAAATTCTCAGCATTTGAGTTGACCAATGAACCCAAGTTTCAGCCAGATATCTTACTGTTTACTATATTGTTGTAAAAGTATTTCACAGTTAATTTATATGCACAGTATTTAAGAAAAATGTCTTTACCGCCGCAGATACTTTTCATGCTTCATATTAATGAATCTATCAAAGAAATGAATTGAGGAAGAGTATGAATATCAGATACAAGAAAGAACGAAATGACACTTTACTTTTATACATTGTATTGAAATACATTTTCAACCTTTTAAAAATAAATCCAGTACTTGTTCAGGAAAATTTTAAAATATTATATTGTAAATAGAGATAAGTATAGAATTAGAATACCAAGATGTCAGAGAATAATTCTATATTATAATATGATAAACTTGTTCTTTGTAATATTCCCCAAGATGAATACATGAAGAGTAGTTAAAGTGAAAAATTGAAAGAACCAGGTTTAACAGAGAGAGAGAGAGAGAGAGAGAGAGAGAGAGAGGACAAAAACAGACAGAGGATATTAGAAAAGGGTCTGAAAATTTTTCATAACACTTGTGATTTGCTAAGGCATGAAGCTGCATATATGCAAGAGCCTCAGAGAGTTGTTATCCTGGGATACTATTCCACCAGGACAGGGAGTAGAAAAAATACCTGAGAGAACAGGGATTTTGATAAATAGTTCTCTAGAATGAAAAAGTCTTTTAAGGGGCATGTTATGCTCTAGGCATAATCAATATTCAATTTTTGCATGTGCCTACTGCCTGTCACCCAATAAGGTTTTGCGAGATAGAGTACAGGTGGTGCTCCATAACTCCTTAATACGGAGTCTTCAATGACAAGCCATTTGACAATAGACCACAAGAAGATATAATGGCTTACCTCCATTCATGCAACTCTGTTTCTGTTTCCCAATCGCATCACTTACGGATTTCAATTTTATCTATAAAATGAAAAGGAAAATTGACACTGGATGTACAGCAAATATTAAATATTAAATCTGACTGAATATAGGAGTTCACTCTTCCCAATTAAAACTGTCATTGTCATATTACCATTATCATTGCCTAATAAAAATTGCTAAAGTTGGGTGGTGGTGGCACATGCCCTTAATTCCAGCACTCAGGAGGCAGAGACAGGCAGATCTCTGTGAGTACAAGGATAGCATGGTCTACAGAATAAGTTCTAGAACAGGCTCCAAAGCTACAGAGAAATCCTGTCCCAAAAATCAAACAAACAAACAAAAACTAAAAAAATGCAGAGCATACAAATAGTATCCATGACCATCCAGTTATTTATTTAGCACGTTATTTAGTACCATGTCATGTTTCTGAATATTAAAACTAAAACCAAACTTGGGCCAAAAGGGAACTTTCATTGACTCCAAAGTTTGCTTGCCCTTGAAAACAGACTTACCCATATCTGCTAAAGATGTATTTCTTGCAAACTCTTACACATTTATTAAACCAGACAGACTTCCTCCGGTTTTTGGCCTGCTATGTATGTGCTTATAAACAGACCTACTGATGGTTATGACAAGTTCTTGTTTGTGTGGATCAGAGGGCATGCTGGGTGGCAAATTGCACTCTTGTTTTTCTCTAGTAGATTTCAATGAATTTTCTTCCTGTTTCATTTTTTCCTCCATGATAGGCATTATATGGCTCTCAGTGTATAGATGTGAATTTCAAGTAGCCTGGCAAAAAATAAGGTGCCATTTCTATAGTGTCGTGTGTTAATAAGTCTTGTAATTGGTTTTGGTTGTCAAATATATCAGTCAGTGAGAATAATGTCAATAGTAGAAAAAGGCAATTCAGGAGGCTCCAATAAAAACTTGATAGGGTGAATTTCACTCTTAACTAAGAACACAGAGTTGACATGATGTGTCAATGGTGGCAGTGCACACTGGTGTGAATTAAAATGTTAAGGTGTGTCAACAATCAATATGTAGGAATTTCTCCGTGTATCCCTGTAAGTAACTCTGTAGACCAGGCTGAATTCCAACTCAGAGAATATTCCACCTCTGCCAAACTATACCAGGAAGCTTATAAGGAACAGTAACTTCAGCCACAGGAGGAAGTACTCTTAAGTCTGATAAATTAGAAAAAAAATACTTCTATTGGATACATTGAGAACAATGTATTCTCAACCATATATTTATTTTACAATTGTTACTAAATTAACAATACTAATAGCAATGAAAAACAAACCCAGACAAAGCTAATTCATCATGAATTGTTCATGTGTTGGAACTAGACAGCCAGTTGTCTTTAAAATTGTTTTATTTTACTTTCACCTCCTTCCAAAGAAAGATAAAAATAAAAATATTTTACTGGCAAACTCATTTCCTGTATTGTTCATTTTCTAGAACCTGGAATTTTCATGTAAATTATGCCAAAATGAACATAAAATAGATAAGTGCCATGGAACATTGTAATCAACTTAAGAAATAACAGACTGAAGATTTTAGTTTCAGGGACCATGCAGGGCATCTGAATTGAGAATAATCCTTTTCTGCAATCTCAGACCATTTTCTTAATATACTTTATACACAAATACTAACTGAAACTCCATAACACTTACATACATGGCAATCTTTGGCAAACTATTACATTTTGAAACAGTGCAGGACACCTGCCTGGTTATTATTTCTTTCTTTTCTGCTTTATATAATAGACACTGAGGAAAAATATCTGAGTTGTTGACAACAGGTGAAATTTGAGAATGTGTTTTCAGTTTACAAATCTATTATTGTACTCAATATACAAAAAATCCATCATGTATTTCCATATACTTGAATATATAAAACAGTGTAATTTTGAGGCCAATTGGTAGTTTTTTTTAAAATATGATCATTTTATGTATATGGATGTACTTTCAGGTATGTCAATGGTACACTTGCATGTCTGGTGTCCCTGAAACCCAGAAGATGCTGTCAATCTCTTGAAACAGAAGTTACCTTAGGTGTAAGCTACAATATGGTTGCTGGGGATTCAACCAAAAACCTTAAGAAGAACAGCAAGTACCATTATTGCTGACCCATCTCTGCTGCCCAAGCTTAGTAATTTCATATAAATACATAAGTACTTATAATAATACTAAATAATATAAATGTTAAATAATATATAATATTAAAAATTTATAATATAATCATTTTAATCCAAACTATAATAAAGACATTAGTCCTATGAACTTTAAAACTGATAAGCTTTAGTATGTCTTGGGGACTCACTGTAAATGATGACAGACATTTGGATGTTATTCAGGTATTGTAAAACATTCACCCTTAGAGTGAAAAAACTAATTCAGCTTATAAAGACAGTACTGTTAAGGTATAGGCTCTGTGTGAGAGAGAATTTACTCTTCTGATCTGTGTGTTGATCATCATAAACTTTGGTATCTCAGAAGAGCTTTCTATGGTTAGCTTAGAAAATTTTATTGAAGACAAATTGCTGCCGTTGCAAAAAGTTAAGCTACCATCAAGTTAGTTCACATAAAATTACATAATCAAGCCATTTTCAAAATGGTTTTGGAACTCACTGGAAAAATACATTTTAAAAATAAATTGTTATTTTATAATATACCAATGAAGTAAATGGCTAAAACACTAGGCAGTTTATACTTTATAATTCAAAATCTCTTATGTGTTAGCCACCGATTACAAAATATTGGAAGAGATGCAGAAAAAAAAATCTCTGAAGTGTAGACTACTTACTCTTGGTTAGAGCTTTGCTGAGCAAAGGCTGTTAGGGATATGTATTTACAAATGAAACAAGCATCATTTAAAACTTAAATAACTATAAAGTACTATATTCCCAAACCCATGAATAATGGAATTGTAAAAAGACTCCAGGTCACTTAAGTTCAGTGGTTCCTAACACATTTTGATGAGGCCATTCTACTCTTGTTTGTTTCATTGGTCAGAGTACTAAGGCATTACAAAGCGAAAAGGGGTTGATGAGCAATGTGGAAGTCTTTCTTGGGTAGTGTGTCTAAGCACTACAATGTTTAGTATGCCCATTCCTCTCAGGAAAATGCAGGTGAAGCTGCACAACCTACAAAGACAACGACCAAAGCTTCATATCTCAAGTCCAAGTACTCTTAAAACGCAGAATTACCCCCAGGGTAGAACCGTAAACTCACCTCAAAACGTGCAAAACATATCGCTGAAAGTTCTGTGTGACTGTTGCTGGGCCCTAATGTCTTCCTCAGAGAATGGGGAGAAAGGTGCAACATCAATGAACACAGGTGCCGGGAGTCAGATAGAAGGCTTACAGCAGACTCGTTTATGTAACAATGGGGAAAAACTTATATACCCTTCCAGCATCCAAGCGTTCTGATCCATTGACAGTTCATATTTCATGCTTGTCTTGTCTCTCATTGGCTAGGCACAATCAAGACCTCTGACAGCACCTGTTGCTAGGCACTTAGGAAACACCACTTGGTCGTTCCCTAATGGTCAGGCATGGTCCAGACCTCTGACAGAGCCAGGTAGAATCCGGGTTGGTTCATTTTGACCTAGTAGTCCTTAACTTCTTACATATCCACGTTTTTATTGATTATATAGGGCACTCAGCAGGAACCAGAGTTCTTTGCTTAGACCTCCAGGATTGGGGGGGGGGCTAGGCAGTAGCCTTTTGAATTACAAATAAGCAGGCACATAACCTCCTGTGGAAGATTGCAAGAAGGATGCCTAAGAGCTATTAATGCCTGAAAAATCACCTTGGTTGCTGGTCATTGATACTGGACCTGAAGCAGTAGACATTTAAGGAAATAACGTTTAACAATACCACATTGTCAATTAATGCATATTTGAGCACTCAGGAGGGATCTGACAGCTGTTTTACATTATGCCAAACATTAAAAAAAAATGAGGAGCCAAAGGCCATAGCCTCTGCTCTTAATAAATCAATTCTTAGGGAGGTAACGAAAGTGAGAAAGGGGAGCATATACTTTACCGGTCCTGGGTTATTCCCTTCTGTTTGGAAGGAGGCTGATCCATGACTGGGCATACATCTCCTACTAGGATTCATATTGTTGTTGTGGCAGCATACCCTCTTACACAAGCATACACAAGCATACCCTCTTCCAAGGGATAACATGAGGGCTGGCAACTGCCATTGGATGGAGATAGGATCTTTCCTCCTTCCTAGGGGCAGGGGTATGTTCCTTGGTAGAGATGCCTAGTGCTTTTAAGCTAAACTGAGCCCCTTATCATCAAAATGAGAAAGGTCATATTGAAGGCCAGATGAGGATCTCTCCTAGCCTCTGGTGACATAGTCCTGGCCAACATCTCCTTAAGAGCTCTGTTGGTTCTCTCCACAATAGCCTGTCTATGTGGATTGTAGGGTATGCCAGCAGTATGGGAAATATTTCAAGAGCCTAGAAAGTCATTGAATTATTCAGAGGAATAGGCAGAACCACACATGCAGACACATGGACACACATACACTTACAAATAATTAAAAATAAGATAACTATGTTAAAATGTAATGACATTCTCTTGAATATATGTCACATCTATTATCATCTGTCTTTCTATCTTCTATCAACTATCTTCTATCTCTCTATGTTCTATCATCTATATTCTACCTATCTTCTACCTATCATCTATCTATCTATCTGCCTTCTATTTATTTATCATCTAACTATACGCAGCAGAAGACAGATGTCAGATGCTGGATGGAACCTTACCAACAGGCCACAACCACATGGTGATATGCTGATTAATAGAAATAAGTTAATTTAAGATATGAGAACTAAACAATAAGAAGCATGTAGGCCAAGCAGTGTTGTAATAATACAGCTTCTGTGTGATTATTTTGGGTCTGGGCAGTTGGGAAACAAACAAGCAGTCTCAGCCTACAGACCAGAGGGCCTTTTCAAAGAAGGAAAGGATGGGGGTCCCATTGCTTACCTGCTGAAGGGACCAAAAGTCTTTTCACCAAAAATAGACCATTTGGGGGACATTGTACAGCACCAAGACTGAGAAGAGGAATATGATGAAAAACTGTTCTGGGCAAAGCACAAATATTAGAGCCACAATGAAAAAAAGGACTCTAACAAGGCAAGCTCAAAACTTGATGTTCCTGTTCTAGCTGCAAGATGTTGCTGAGCCCTAATACCTTCCATGAAGGAGGAAGTGAAAAGGCACAAAATCAACAAACACAGACACCAGGAGTCAGGTAGAAGGCTTACAGCAGACTCTTTTATTTAACAACAGAGGAAAACTTATATACCGTCCCAGTACCCAGGTGTTCTGATCCATTGACAGTTGTCTTTTTGTGCTTGTTTCTCATTGACTAGGCTTGATTAGGACCTCTGACAGCACCTATTGATAAGCACTCAGGAAATACCACTTGGTTGCTCCTTATTGGCTAGGCATGGTCTGGACCTCTTACAGTGGCAGGCAGACTCCAGATTGGCTCCTTTTGGCCTCATAGGCATTAACTTCCTACATATGGACCCTTATTTATTTATTACATAGGACACTCAGTGAAAGCCAGAATTCTTTGCTTAGGCCTTGCTAACTCCACCTCAGAAGGTCTCAGCAACTGGACTGTGCCTGTCTTAGGCTGTCCTGCCAAACAAGCTCTTACCCATCATTGATGATCATTTCTCAAAGAGCATACATTCCTTGAGAGCTTACAAGATTGATAGGATTAGGCAGTAGCCTTTTGAGTTACACATAACTATGCATGTATAACCTCCTGTGGAGAACTTCAAAGAGGATGCTTAAGTACCATTACCATTATCTTACAGTTTTATAGCATTGTTATGATTAGATATAATTTATGCTAACTCCATATTTCATTCAAATTATGAGTTGTGAGGGTTAAGACCTATCAGCTATTACACAATTATTTTGATTTTAATTTTTGAGCATAAGAAATATCATGTAGATTTTAAATAATAACAAATGGTATATGAAAATAATGAAATATTTAAATTATTTCCATGTGTAACATAGGTTTTAGTGCTGAGAAGAGTCTAAAAAGACTAAATGCTTGAGAGTAACGTAACACCTTATGAAAATTAAGAACCTGACATGGTTCAGCATTGCTTTGTAAGCAGAATTTTGTATTTTACTTACACATACTTTACCATTGGATGACTTTCAGCTTGAGGATTGATCATGTAATCAGCGTGAAAAAGAAAACAAAAACAAAAATCACTTTGAATCTCCAGGCATTGTTTCTATTCAATTAAATAGTTTCTATTTTAATTTTAGCCTGAAATTTTTTTTTCAGTTTGATTCTTAAGAAATTCCTGAGAAATCAAGCTAGGAAATTATTCTTTGTTTATGATGAGCAAGACCCTCTAGAATAGCTGAAGAAGGCACATATGAACTCAAAGAAACTGAAGCAACAAAAACAAAGCTGACATATGCCTACACTGTGTCTTCTGGTAATATATTATAGCTTTCAGTTAGTATAGTCGCAGGACTACTGTGTATGAATAGTGGGTCTTTGATTCTTGTACATTCTCATGGGTTCTTTTCTGTCTGTAGGTTTACCATTTCCAACTTTAATGTGGTGGTTTTCATTTTATTTTTTTTATCTTTTGTTGTTATCACTTAGAAGCCTGTTCTTTTCTAATGAAAGACAGAAAGAGATTCTGGAGCTGAGGTGACTAGGAGAAATACATCAAAGAGAAACTATAATCAAGATATAGCTTATAAAAAACAATCTCTCTTTAATAAACAAAAAATGAAAAAAATACTCCAGAGAAGAGTCACAATAATCTATGTAAACTTTCTTTCTCAAAGAAAATGGACATAATTCCTAACTATTAAATATTACCATCAGAGAGTAAACTCCTTCCAAGTGTGCATAATAGGAAGAAAAACATAGTGTAAATTGATTAACAGTGGTAATATCCACTGCTTCTTCATCTTTATGACCAAGATAAATGTCCACAATAATAAGCAGTTGTAATGATTTCTTTCTTTGCTAGTATGTAATGAGAGTAAATTTTGTTTTTGTTGCTATTTCCATGTCTCAAATCACCAGACAATAGTATCAGAAACCTTACTGGCAAGAAAAATCTAAGAACTAATGTCAGACTTATGTAGTTTTGCTTTATGTGTGAAGGACATTACATAAAGCAAGTAAATGCCCACCATCAGTTGAAAATATTATACCAGTGTTGATTCGCTGATTATACAAAAGAAGCAGAAGTCATATAAAACATTACTTAGGAAAACACTATATGGGTTAAATGGAAAATATTGTAATCATCTGTACTTTTGATATATCTATATCGTTATGGTTTGATGGTTGTTTTACTTATCTGTTTATGTTTTCTAAAGAGACAGAGAAAGGCTATAGAGTTGGAGGGGAGATTTGAGAGGAATTGGGGGAGGGGAAAATTTTCAGAATATTAGAATGAAAAAACATTTTTTAAAAAAAGAGATATTTATTGATTTAAATAAAGTCTACACTCAAGTCAACAATACCATAGTAATATTAATATTATATTCTTTGAAATTTTACTACAGACATATGTGATGCCAGTATTAGTTGCACAGATAAAGTGGTTTTGAAAATTTAATTAATTGAAATTCATTTCAAAGAAAAAGTCTATTATTTTTTATTGAAAGTGCATTCTATCCATATAATCTTGGTACTTGTCTCTTAAAGTTAACCAAATGAATATCTTATTTGTTTAAACATCTTCAGAATAATTTGCAAAAGACAAACTTTTTTCTCAATAAAATCCTTAATCTATAGAATTGTTGAGAAAATAAATAATAGTGGACACTAGTGAACTGCATCATATATAGTGAAATTAGTAAACTCATAAAACATAAAATCCTCAAAGCAGTTATGATGGAATAGCAAGTCAATCATAGAGAGAAAAATCTAAAAGGCTCCAATTTCATCAAAATTTAGAAAATAATGTCTATAATTTGTCAACAACCGTAAAGTGACCAGAGAATTTTCCATAATTATGGATGTAATATATTTAGAGAGGCAAGAATCCTAGAGAAAAATACCTTCCAAAATCCAATTGAAGAAAAATGAGATTTGAAAGAATCCCAAAATTTCAAAAAAGAAACAAAACTAAGCAAATAAACTGAAAATATGAAAATAGGATGAACAGTTATGTGGTGAAGTATTAATAATGGGAACACTAAACAATGTATGGCAGTTTCTATGAATCTGTATTGTTTGTTCTAGAAGGTTGGACAGAATAAACTGCTAATTCAACAACTGAAACATCTAGAAAATATAAGAATATTTCAGGAAGTAGGTAGTTCATTAACTTCCATGTAATTTGTAGTTTAGAAGAAAAAACAATAAAATTTTTAATATGTAATTTAATTATTGGTATCAGTCTAGTGATAGTTGACTTCCAAGCCCCCAGTTGATAGAACTACAACAAAATTCCTGCACTTAAACCTCGGTGAACATCTTAGGATAGGAGCAAAAAACATTGTTAGAGCTAAAAGACCAAAGGATTTGATGTGACATCATCTAGTGTGGAAATGGTAGGTAAACTTCACCCATGGCATCTCAATAATATGGCTACCTAAGTAAGAACTAACAAAGTACACCAATATCCAGGCTAACGTAAGAGAGAAATCTACACATAGATAAAGAACTAAGGGAAATTTAGGAATCCTAACAAAGGAGAAATAGCCTTCCCAGGCATGAACCACATAATAAGTTTTACAGTAAAAGTGGCCAACACTGAAATCATATACATGAAAGTAACAATAAATAGACTGACTAGATTATATATCTCTATAATTATATATTAATAACTTAGATATAATTATAATATACATATAACGATGAGAGAAAAAGTAGATGATTTCAAGAGGGAGTACAGTGGGAGGTACGTGAGAAACATTGGAAATAGGAAAGGTAAGGGGAGAAGTGATTTATTTATATTTCATAGAAATATAATTAAAATTTCATTTTGTTAATGGCATCATAATCCAAAATACTTTGGGGAGGTAGTACACTTCAGGTGAATTAGCTTTTAGATAATATTCAATATCCATTCATGTCTTTAATCTTTCCTTTCCTTCAAGTTTATTTATTTGAGTGTGTGTTGTAGTGCTTCATTCACAAGAATGCCTTCACAAGTGGATTAACCTAAGCACAACAATGCAAAGACCAGAAACAGGACTTCAGGTGTCTTACCCTATCACTTTTCATATTATTGTCTTGAAGCAGAGTCTCTCAGTGAACTGGAATCTCTCCACTTGGTAGTATGTCTGTCAAGTAAGCTGTTAGAATTCTCTGATCTCTATGCCTCCATGCTGATGTTACTGATATATACAACCATCCTCATGCTTTGAATGAGATACTCATGTCTGCACAGCAAGGACCCTTGCTCACTGAGCCATCTCTTAAGCAACTTTAATAATCTCAAAAAGTACTACATATAATCCTATTAAAGTTTGCTCACACACACAAATAAAATTAACCACCTTTGCATTGACAAGAAGATAGATATCTAGGATTATGACTGTAACATGAAATACAGCTATTACTGCATTTTGGTATTTAAATTTAACATAAATCTTTGTTTATTGCACCTTCAATTTTTATGATACCTGATTGAGTTTAGTTTTTAAGTATTATTCCAAAGGCTGAGGAAGATAAATTTTCGTTTAATAACCATGGAAAATACATTAGTTTATTTGTTTTTATTTGTGAGAACAATATTATCGGGCCTGATATTTTGCATTCAAATAAATTACGCCTTGTCAAAATTTACATACTGTTGCCCCAATACTTCAGAACATCATTACATTTGAGGATAATTCATTTAAAAAGAACAATGAGTAAATAACACTAATTGAATCTACTGTGTACTCACAACAAGAAACACTAGATGTCAAATACTAGAGTGAGGAAAGACTATATGTCAAAACAATGATAATTATACTCTGCACAAACCAAGAGATGCTGAACACATTGTCACCTTGATCTTACACTTACCACTGATAGAACTATGGGAACATCAATTTGTTTGAACCATAATGTGTACAATACCTCAGACCAGGTACACTTGAAACTCTTGGACTTATCTATATTTATGACCTATAGTTAAAAGTTACCTTATATTTTGTTTATTGTATAATAATGATTATCCTTTGTATTATCTATCAAACTCAAGTATGGCGTGAGTACAATTGAATGTCTACATATATTTATATGGCCCAATATAAACAAATACAGACACATTTGTTTCAAAATAATAAATGACCCAGTAAACATCTGTGAATCTTTGATGCTTAAATTATAACTAGAATTAAAATCACACATTCTCTCAAAGGTGCTTAACAGGAACTATAGAGCAATATACATGTGGAAACATTAGATACACAATCAATAGGACCCGTGCCATATTATAGAGGTCAGAAAATACATCTCTGGACTCTGGACCAAAACAGTGCTGGGAAACTCTGTGGGAGTAAGGGTTAAATTTGAGCATGCATAAAGGAATAGCATCTTTCATAAAATGTGTGCAGAATGATGAATTAAATTTCAGATGGGTTCCTGAAGCCAAAAACATCAAAATTCCATAATTTGTGACAAAAAAGTAGGATTTTTTCTGAGAGTTTGTAAAAGCCATTAGTCTGCCATAATAATCTGGCAGAACGGCTGTTGATATTAAAAGTAGGTGCATTTGAAGCATTTAAATCCTGCTGAAAATAAAATCCAAATGATGTGTGCTTTATACACAAATAATTACTTCATTGCCTGCAAGGAAATTAAAATAGATTATACTAATTTTCTCTTCACCACCTGTGCACATTCTTCAGGATGCCCAGGTCATTACATGTCTGCTCTTCTCACTTGTCCACTGAAACTACCACTTGCTTAAGGATCCCCAAGACAGGAATAGGATGTTTCCTCCAGATGACAGCTCTCAAGATAAATCTACATATCTTACACTGTATGGGCAGTTCAACTGACAGATTTAATACTGTGAGCATTAGGTGTGAAAATTCATTTACTAGTTTTTAAGATGAATCTGCCCTCAAATTCACACCATGAATACAGATTTTCATATTTTGATTTAATTGAAAAGAAGCAATAAAAGAAACCTATTTCTTTTTCATTACTCCAAAGCAAAATGGAAACTACTAACTATGTAGAGACAAATAACCTTCTGCTGTGAATATTACATTACTATTGCTTTAAAATAGACATATTAAAATGGAAACATGGGATTAAAATTGCACTCATTTTGGTATGGAAGGGAATTTTAATGTTTTACTGTGTTGGCTTCTTGAGACAGGGTTGCATGGATTCAATGGTAGCTACAACTAGCCTTGAACTACTGGTTCTCCTGCCTCCACATTCCAAGCATTTGGGTTACTGGTAAAACTGTCGTACTTAAAATTGCATTCTAATTCAGATCTGCTTGTTGGGCTATCTAGAGACCACCACAGACCACCTTCATGAATGTTAATTTTTTTTAAAAAAAAGCCTATGAACAGTGAAGTGTTGGTGCTATGTGGCTTTAATTTAAATACTCATGAGTCTGTTGACAGGCGATAATGAGGTCCAGGCTAGCCTGGGATACCTACACATTCTAGGTAACACTGGCTATTGAGTAAGACCTTACACACACAAAAAGTTAGTGAACAACTCCAATAAAATAAACCAGTATGTTTAAGAATGTTGTTATGTCTTCACATATAGATGCATCATTTTGGTGGAAGTATACACTTAAAAAAAGCAATGACTACTGTCTAAAAGTTATAGTTTTGCCTTCAGCAATATAATTTTTATGCATTTTGGAATAAATTATTAGTGAGAAAGGTTATGTTTAGGTTAGGAAAGAATAGAGAGGAACCTTAATACAACTTTTCACATTTAATTATCTGAATTTTATTCATAAGATCATTGATAAATATAAGGTTTATTTAAAGTATCAAATTTTCCAACCAAATTCTTCATCTTCTTGTAAAATGATTCAATTGTGTCCTGGTTAATAGCTATGTAGATAGATCACAAACCTCTTCCTTCTTATTTGGTTAATAAATTTCTGAGCAATTTATATTTGGTGAATTATATACATTTCTTTCATATCTACAGAGAAGTGATTAGTGAAATACCACATTTGTAGAGAAAAAAGATACTGCTTTCAAGCTGTAAAATGAAACCCAATCTTAGATTATTCATTCAGTGAGAAGTAAACACCCATACTTCTTCATGTGCCATGCTTTCAGTTTTTGTGTTTGACTTGAATAGTTAGCTTTCTGTACAGAATAATCATTGAAAGACCATGTGTTACCATATACTGAGGCAGACCTCAGAATCAGCTCTAATAGAGCACATTGACTTCCAGAGCATCCAGGTAAAATCATATTCTCTGTTAAGGCAATTATTTCCAAGCTTTGCACTCATTCAGAACAGTGATGGGGCACTGTCTACTTCAAATTTTCATACATAAAAAGTTGACAATTATAAGGAACTTTCACTACAACCTTTCTGAGTTCTCACATATTAATGTGTTAAAAGAAATTGAGATGTTTGTTATTTCACAAAATTTGAAGGGAAAGTTTGCACAGCTACTATTTCTTTAAGTTTGCTGCCTTGGATAGAAAACAGCTGATAGTGCATCTATGATTTTAAGACCTAAGTTAGAGCAAGACAGAAGGGACAAAACAAAATATAAGCAAAGTGCTAAAAATAAGATCAACAAAGAATCTTTGCATTTTTTCTGAATGATAATGGCACAGAAAAATGTTCTGATGTACAACCTACAATATAAATTTTGTTTTAGATTCCCAGCAACAGCTGTGAAGAACAAGGGATTCTACATCACTAACATCAGGTTTCAACTTCATCATACAATCCTGTTCTCCCTTCTCAGGGATTCTGTGTCCTGTCCTGATTGCTACTTAAGCTGGCATCAGAGAAGCACTGATTTTTATTATTTCAAATAATCTGGATCAAAAAGGCCTTGAAATTTTGTTCTGTTCTATAAATATGTCAGTTTCTTCTTGTAAAGTTCCCAAATTAATATCTTTAAAAATCATGATTGTTTTTGAAGCAAATTATGTTTAATTACTACTTGAATCACCTACCTCAATCTTGAAAACCAGTTATGGTTTTATACATCCTTGGATTATTTTGATTGCACATGCATATATACAATTTTATATGATTTTTCTGAGTTGGTGTAAACAGAGATTGCTTGTTCATTTCCCAGCTGCCAAGACCCAAATAATCACACAGAAGCTATATTAATTACAACACTGTTTGGCCAATGACTCAGTCATATTTCTACCTAGTTCTTACATTTCTATTCATCTGTATATCTCCATGAGGCTGTGACCTACTGGTAAAGTTCTGGCATCTGTCTCCTTAGGCCTCTACATGGTGTTTCTTTGGCTTCACCTACCTCTTTCTATAACTCTGTTCAGATTTCCCATCTGGCTTTATTCTACCCTTCCATGGACCAAAGCAACTTCTTTATTAACAAATGGTAATAAAACATATTAATTGCACGCAGAGGGGAATCCCACATTAAGTTGGAATTAATATATTTTAAATACTGTATGTATATAATAATTTTGACTTAAAATCCTTCTTGTCTGCTATTAATAACAGTAGCCCAAGCCTTGTTTACTTAAGGTACTTGGAACATCTTCTTTCTATACAATCAAACGTGTGTCTTTGAATATTATTCAATATTATTCAATTGTGTTTTGCTCTTTTTTAACGAGTCATGCGAATCTCTGTCTTTTTATTAATTTTCATTCCACTTACATGGATGTTGTTGTGGATAGGGTCAATTTCTTTTACTCTTATATATATTTCCTATATGTCTTATAAGAATTTTAATTTATTTCCTGATTAATTTTATGTGTAAAATGCAATTTCTATCATACACTTTAATATTGTTGCTTTAGTTAGATTATAAATTTAATTTATTAGTAGCTATTATTAATTAGAATTATCATCTAGTTCTTTTTAAAAGTTTTATTCTTCCCTCATACATTACAACTACACAGCAGTTTCCCCTCCCTCTACTCCCACCCCCTCTCCTATTGTATTTCTTCCACAGATCAGTTCTTCAATTTCACCCGTTTCCCACAAGGTAGAGAATAAATGAATGAATGAAATTAAGAAGAAAGGAGAAAAGAAAGAGAGAGAGAGAGAGGGAGGGAGGGAAGGAGGGAGGGATGTAGGAGGGTCATCTGTCTTATGTGTTACTTTCATTGGTTAATAAAGAAAC
>LOJH01019960.1:7052-20976 GCA_001685095.1 Ellobius talpinus | reverse complement strand
AGCCGGGCAGGAGCCAGGCAGGACGAAAAGCAGGCCCGCTCCCCTATCACTACACACTAACGTCTGCATTACTCTCAGCCCAGAGCTTGGAACAGAACTGCCTAGGCTCCCCAGCTGCTGCCTTTAAGATCAGAAGAAGCTGGGCCGGAAACTTCCCCTATGGGCAGATCTGTCCAAATCCTACATCCTGCCCAAACCATCAGGAAGGACCCAGCCAAGGATGACACTCCCGGTGGGGACAGGAGACTTGCTTGGCTCAGTTTACAGCATTTCTAGCATTTAGCTAGGCAGGCAAAGAACAGTCTAGGATTCCTTGTCCAGGTATCTGAGAGAAAAGTGACCCCCTGTGTCAGCACCCAACACTTCACATTGGCCTACCCAAACAGCCTCCTGCTGGGTTTCAGTTTTCATTTCCTTAACACACTGAAGAAAGAGCTCCTGGTACTTTCCCTAGGCCAATGGCTCTCAACTTCCCTAACACTGTGACCCTTTAAGACAGTTCCTTGTGCTGTTGTTACCCTCAACCTTAAAGTTATTTTTGTTGCTACTTCATAACTGTAATTTTGCTACTGTTATGAATCGTAATGTAAATATCCGTGTTTTCCTATGGACTTAGGTGACCCCTGTGAAAGGGTTGTTCAATCCAAAAGGGTCACAACCCACAGGTTGAGAACTGCTGCCCTAAGTCACTGGACCCCTGAGTTGAATGACTGATGGTTCGGTGGTACTAACAGAAGCATGTGCTCTAAGAAACTGACCTCCAAGAACTCTCCAAAACGAATGGTAGAAAAGGATGAGCCCAGCTAAGAATCTAGGCAACAGTGGAGAGGGCACCTAAACAGACCTTCCCCTGTAATCAGATTGATGACTACCTTAATTGTCATCACAGAACCTTCATCCAGATACAGAGATCTACAGCAAAGCACTGGGCCGAACTACCGGAGACCAGTCCAACAGAGGGAAGAGCAATAATATGAGAAAGAGGTCAAGACCATGATGGTGATACCCATGAAAACAACTGACCTGAGCTAGTGGAAGCTCACTGACTCTAAACTCATAGGGGGGTGGGAGAGAACCTGCATAGAACCAAACTAAGCCCTCAGAATGTGGGTGACAGTTGTATGGCTGGGGCAGTCTGTGGAGCCACTGGCAGTGAGACCAGAATTTATCCCTAGTGCTTGAACTGGCATCTAGGAGCACATTCTCTTTGGAGGGATACTTTGTTCAGCCTAGATGTAGGGGGGAGGCCTTGGTCTTGACTCAAAGTGAAGGGTCAGACTTGTTTTACTCCCCATTGGAAGTCTTACCCTTTCTGAGGAGTGGATGGGGTTTGGGGGGAGTGTGTGGAGGAAGGGGAACAGAGATAGCTGTGTAAAATGAGAAAAGACTGTATTAAAATATTCTTAACAAAAAAGAAAATTCTAACAGCACATGGAAATATAAAACAAAATTTTGGGACTAGGTCTTTCTTGCAATATAGCCCAGGCAGCCCCCAAATTTACAATTTTTCTGCATCTCAAATGCTGGGATTACAGACAAGCATCACGATGCTGTGCTGAAAGTGTGCGTTGCTGAAACATGAAAGCCTTCCCCACCTTCACCTAGATGGAATCCCTATAATGTTTCTTGGATTCTCTATAGCAACAAAAAATTTTATATATGTGAATATGTGAATATATACACATTGTATCTATATTACAATAACACATACACAGTTCTCTGTTATCTTGAAAATCTGTGCTTCTCATGCCAAGAAAGCACCCCTACATGTGACAATGGAGACACCGAGTGAAAATGAGGACATTAGCATTCCTAGGTACGGTTGAGAAGGATGATTTTTGTTATAGATATGAAGAAGAGAAGAGTATAGCCAGAGAGATCTGGAAGTTTCTAGACTGAATCAAGCCATGAGAGGAGAGACGGAGGGAGAATGAGAGAGGAAGAGAGAGGAGAGGAGAGAAGGCAAGCAAACTAAGAGAGAGGACTCACGAGGAATAGAGAGGTCAAAGGAAGAGTGCACACAGTGTGTGGCTAAAAGGGCTGAGTTATATAGTAATCCAAAGCTGGAGGAAGCAAAGCCCAGTCCCTGAGCTGGAGAGGTTTCGGTTAAGGGCAGGGAGAGAAGGGCTAGGAAGACACACAGGTACTGAGTGAGACTTGTCCCAGGTTTCTTTGGGATCTGATAGACATTCTGGGGAATTCAATATTTACTGCTGAGTAAACATCAGAGACAGAACCACCATATATGGGTCACCCATGCCTGCTTCTACATTGCCAGGGCAGAAATTTCATTCTCATTTTTCCCCCAAATAACATAGAGGGTGCTTACAGTAACTAAGACAACTATGAGGTCACTAGGGATAGTGACACAGTTTATCAGTGACCAAAACATTTGCATGTAACACAACTTTAGGGTTTTTTAACATTTCATTTTATTTTTAGTGGGTACGTGCATGCACGCCCCTGTATGTGGGTATGTGCATGTAAGTGCAGGCGTTTGGGGGACAGAAGAGGGCATCAGATCCCCTGGAGTTGGACTAATTGTAGGTTGAAACTGACTGACATGGATACCGGGAACTAAACTCTGGTCTTCTCCAAGAGCAGTTTGCTGTCTCAAACACTGGGTCTTTGCTCCAATACCCACAGATTTATTTTGATAATTGTATGGCAACTGGCTTTCAATCCCCCTGAGAATAAAAATTGGATAACTGGTAGATTTGGCTCTCTCGTCAGTCTCAAAGTCTCTGTCCTGTTTCCTAAGGACCTCAGAGAGCCACTGGGTGTCACGTGACAACAGGTGGAGCCAGCAAGGCAACAAACCAAGCTCCTGTCATAGTCAGTAGTTTTCTTGCTGCCCTGACAAAATAAGCAGCAAAAGCAACTTAAGGAAGGGCTTCTTTTAAGTCACAGTTGGAGAATACAGGCCGTCATGGCAGGGGAGGTAAGGTGGCAAGAGCTTGAGGTAGCAGCTCACACTGTGTCCCTAGTCAGGAAGCAGATTGGGATGAATGCTGGCAATGAGCTCACTTTCCCTTTTTTGTGTAGTCCGAAACCTCAGCCCATGGCATAGTGCCACCCACAGTTAAAGTGGATCTTCCCGACGCTATTAACCCAGTCTAGAGGCTTCTCTCCTAGTTGATTGCAGAGCCGGTCAAATTGACAAATAATGCTAAGGACCACACCTGTCTCATGCTATCGAGAACCTAGGTCTGCCTAGAGAGAGTCCCAAAAAGGAGCATTAATGGTGGGTCGTTGGGCTTGCAAGGTGACTACCCCTTTCCTTAGTGTCTAGAAACCACTATTTTCATGTTTAATTTATTGTTTCAATATTAATATATGATAGAACCATGAAGCGGATAACATTCTTTTCTTATATTTTTCTTTTCATTTTTTATTTTTTGGAACAGGGTTTTTCTGTAGCGCTGGCTGTCCTGGAACTTGCTCTGTAGACCAGGCTGGCCTCCAACTCACAGAGATCCACCTGTCTCTGACTCCTGAGTGCTGGGATTAAGGGTGTACACCACTACTGCCCAGCTTCTTTTTCCTTTCTTTAAGTTAAAATAATTCTTTGGAGATTGATTCATCCAGGTCATTCATCATTTCTTGATATTGCTACTGAATAATGCTTCACAGCACAAGCATGCTATGGTTTGTTTAACCATTTACACGTTGCAGTATAGACGAGCTGTTTATAGGCAGGTTCCTTCCAGATGGGAGATCATTTTCTATGGAAATATGTAGAAAAGATATATTCAGTGGTGCTAGGGCTAGACCTCAGGTCTTGCTCGTATTAGTTAACCATTCTACTCCTGAGTTACACCCCTAACACCCAAAGAATGTTTCTCAGGCTGAACGAAGCAGAACTATGTTCCTGCTATGGCAGCTGTCACTGCTGTGACTCCAAGACTGAAACGTCGCGCAAAACTCTGGGCATCACCTTGCTTGGTGGGGCAACTGAGGTTTAATGAGAAGGTGCAGGAGGAAGAAAGACAGACTGGTTAAGAGACCTGAATCTGAATTATAATATAGCAATGGAAACAGCAACAAAGAACTCATATCTTCATCCCAGAGTGGAGAGACTTGACTTATAATAGCTGTGAAATCTAATATATATATATGTTAACATGAGAGAGAATGATTCGTGTGTATATGGCTTCTTACTGAAGATGACTTTTTTGATGAATTCATTTCTTAGTGACTTCTTATTTAAGGAAGGGTTCACTCTATCTGGAGATAGTGATTGCCTCTGGGTGGAAATGGGGGTGAGCAGTGTCTTTCCTTTTTCCATCTAATCCACCTCTCAATAAAACAGTTTTCCCCTAGTGGGACATGGCACAGGTGAATGAAGACAACTGGTTGACTGAAAAAGTGTTCTGAAAAGAAGACCTTCTAAAACTTGCCTTGGATTCCCCTCACTCCCACCCCACTGAAATTTGGAAGCATCCGTTCTTGAATACTTTTCTCTCTTCTTCATTTTAGTTTCAGTAGGTTGATCAAGTCTTCAGGACCTCAGACACTGTACCCTACTCCCACAAAACACTATTAATATGAATTTTCTTCCCCCCACAGGAAACTACTATTTAACACTTGACAATGTGATACACACATGAATAAACTGGCATCAATCAAATAATTTTAACTCTATTTGTGTTAATATCAAAATTCTCCAAGTTGGGTATATGCCTGTAACACAACTCTTGGGAGTTTGGAATTGGAATTCAAAGGCACCCTGAGCTACATAGCAAGTTCTAAGCCAACCTGAGTTCTGAAAGGATGGCCCTGTTTGATTCTCATTTATGTGGTCTTTGTTTATCACATATATTCATACTCATACTAGCTGGCTGCTTGCTCTCCAGCCTGCTGCCTACCATTTGCCTAGGTTTTCCATATGGTCTTTAGTGGCAACGCTGGAAATATCTCAACCTCATTGTAATATCGTGCCCCATGGTGAAAGTCTACACCTCCTGCAATGCTTCTGGGCAGCTTGGTATCTTGGTGTTACCCAGATATACTGCTCCTGCACATATACCTCAAGGAGTATAAAGCATGGCTCAGAAATACTTGTATGTCTATGTTTATTGCAGCAGTAGTCACAATATCCAAGATATGGAATCAGCCTAGGAGTCCACCAATAGATGAGCAGATAAGGAAAATGGGATACATGTACACAGGGAAGTTTTATACAGACATAGTGAAGAAGGACATTATGTGGCTTACTCGAAAATAGATGCAACTGGAAATCATTATATTGAGCAAAGGAAGCAAAATGAAAAGATACAAACATTACATGTTTTCTCTCATTTGTGGATTGTAGATTTTATATTGATGCATAAAATTACTTATAAATACATGGCAACAAAGCATAAGGGAGACTGGGGATAGGGGAGAAAGTTAGAAGGAACGTGGGGAGGGAGAGGGAGATAAAGAAGACTGTTAAAATACCTACTGTACATGGGAGTTTGTCTTTAGGGGGCCCAGTGCTGTGTACAATGAATATGCAACTATAAAAATGAACAAATCTATACTAAGATTGGTATTGAAGTCCGAAGCTCCAACACTTAGCTGCATGGCCTTATGCAACTACTCAGTTGCTACATGTTTGGAGTGGAGAGGATGCTATACTCTGCTCCTTTTCTGTAGAGTTATTCCTGCTTCTTCAGAGGGAGGCACTATGATGCAGAGAGTTATCTGAATGTTTGGATCCTTGATTCTTAAACCAATGGTCCTAGACAAGTACCCCCTGCAGAGCAGTAGTCTGAGGAGGGACCAGTTAATGACCCACAAAACTTTCGTGTGGGAACCATCAGGATGGTTCTGGCCCAGGTCACAGAAAGGTTAGCATATCTGGCTTTGTTCTTCTATTTGGCCCACATGCAGGAGAAAACACTTGTCCTTTTGATAGTTGTACAAAATATTCATTGAGAGATGAAAATGTCCAAGGGTCTTGTTGTCCTCTAACCTTGCCACATAATGAGGTTTTAGATAAGCCATTTATGCTTCCTGGGCCTCAGTGTCCCCATCTATATAATAGAAATGCTGTCCACACTTCCTGGATGGCAGAATCATTATAAAGGTCTAATTGAACACTGTGCGTGAAGCTGTGTTTACTTTTCTGTTATACAACCATAAGGAAATATAGCTTAGAGGCATATATTTCCAGTGTGACTCCAAGCAGACAAAGGTCCAAGTAGGATGGAATGACTATTCACATCTTGTGACTGGACCCCAAAACTCCCAGTTTACCCTGAGTTTGCCTTCACAAAGGCCTCTCTCCCTGATTCCACACGACCTTAATGTGCTCTGTATTTTCTCATGCCAACAAAACCTTACTTTTCTCTAACCTCAGATGCGAAAGCCACCTCTTCTCTCTAGATAGTTAGTAGGCTTCCTTTCCTATCTTGGAAAAGGCAGAGTATAGGGTAGCATAGATGAATGATTGAATGCATGGGATTTTTTGAGACAGGGTTTCTCTGTAGCTTTGGAGCCTGTCCTTGAACTCACTCTGTAGACCAGGCTGGCCTCACAGAGATCCACCTGCCTCTGCATCCCGAGTGCTGGGATTAAAGGCGTGCACCACAACCATCAGGCTCATGCATGGGATTTAAACTGTAGTGTTTGGGAACATCCCAGTGTGGGTACTTACTGGCTGAATGACTTTAGGCAAATTGCAAATTCTCTGCAACCCAATTTACTCATTAGAAAAATAAGTATGAAAGTAATGTTAAGTAGTTATCTAAATGAATTAATATGCAGCGTTAAGAATAATGCCTGAGACTTAGTAAATACTTAATAAATGTTTGTTTTTACTTAGTTGGTGCATGATTTGTTATCCATATTTTAGTCAATTGTAGACTTGGAGTATCAGAAATGGTACTGTCATCTTGAGAAAAGCCATTCTATAAACGTGAGCACAACAATGGAATGGAAGAAAATATTTAAAAACCAGTTATATGATAAGGGATTAATATCCAAAATACATAAAGGACTCCTACAACTCAACAAACAAAACAAGCTGCCTGATTAAAACTTGAGAAAAAGGCATAGATATTTCTTCAAAGAATATGTAAGTGAACAAGTCTTTTGAAAAATGCAAATCAGAAGCATAATGATGCACTATTTCACACCCACTAGGATAGCTATAATTTTAAAAATAAGTTGGCTAACACTTCATTGAGTTGGCTTGTCATCATAGACAGCATAGTGTCCAACGAAGTAGAGTACTTGATAAATATTTATGAATTTATAAAAGAATGAATATTTAAAAATAAAATAATTACAGAAGAGTAAAATGGTACATAGGTGTATTTCCAAAATACAAATTTCTTATCTTAAGATCCCCAATAATGACTGGGTGTTTTAGTTTTCTTCTGTATTCCCAACATTGAAAAGGCTGGAGCAAGAGGATCGTGAGTTCAATGCCTATTTAGGTTACATAGTAATTCCAAGGTCAGCCTGGGTTATATAGTGAAACTTGATATCAACATTAAATAAAATGCAAACCTAAAACAGAAAAATAGCCAGGGGCTGGGGACATAGTTCAGTTTGTAGAGTGCTTTGCCTTCTAAATATGAGGTCCTAGAGTTTGAGCCTCGGCACTGCCAAGGAGGAAGAAGATGAGAAAAGAGGAAGCAGGGAAGGAGGAAGAGGAGAAAAGCAGAGGGATTTTCTCTGAGTCTTAAAGGTCCTCCAAGTCCCTTGGGGGTGGTGAGAGACTGGGTTCTTCTGTGTAACATCCCTGGCTGTCCTAGAACTCGTTCTGTAGACCAGGCTGGCCTTGAACTTGGAGATTTGCCTGCCTCTTCCTCCTAGGGACTGGGATTAAAGGCGTGTGCCACTGCTAGCTCAAGTCCCTTTTCTTAAGATGACCATATTCTAATTAGGTAAGACAGATTTGTAGGTTACATGAACTGCATGCTTCCTTCATCCCATAGCCCAATTAGTCTGTTTTGTGCTGATGCTTAGCTCGAAGCAGGCCATCCTGGATCCTAACAAGAAACATATATTGATCTAAAATCATTTAGCTACCTCAAGAGGATGACCGTTCTTTTGAGTGTAGTATTCAAGGTTGAGAGACTGAAGTCCTGATAGGCATAGAAGGTGAAGTCCTACCTGCAAAAGAAAAACTCAGGGTGAGAGACAGAGCCCTGAGACTCCAGGGGAAAGTTGGGGGCCCACAGAACACCCTCTCAGGAGTCAAGAATTGTACATCCTCTGCTATCCACATTGCCCAAACCTAAGCCCCACTGCCAACGAGTTCTGGATGCGAAACGGAAAGAGGTCGTTTTCCTCCATGACTTGGCAATCTCTGTTGATGAGAAGAGGTCAATAAAGACCCATAAGAAAGGAATGGTGTCTAATTTGTGTCCTCCATGACGAGGTAGGCTAGGAGCCAAGCAAGGTGGGATTCCAGCCCCCACATTTTTAGATGTGAAGAGCAACATTTTTTGTGGGAGCAGAGGGGAAGTCAATTAATTTTTGACACCATGTAAAAATCTGGTATTTCTTGCCCAAACAGCAGGGCAGCCAGGAGTTTATAAATGAAAACTCTATGGTTCCATTTTTTTAAATCTATAAATTGTCATTGGACTAAAACGACTTTAGTTCTTTACTGAAAATGTTTCCTGCTGGGCAAATAGAACCGAGAAGCATGTCCCACTGATGCTCCAGTTTTGTCATGGGCCAAATGAAATGGCCACTGTCGGTCAGGAGGGCAGGGGCACCTGGCAAGAGCAAACCACATGCTCTTGCCAGAGTCAAGAAGGCCTATGGAGCTGAGCAAAATCAAAACAAGACTTTCCAGGCTTTGCTGACGTGCAAAAGAACTGTGAACAAGGCAGCTTTGTGGCAGGGACTTAGCCGATTCTTCCTGCACTTGACCTCCTAGTCAGCACCCCCAGAACTTCATATATAGAGGTCCTGCACCTTTCATGCCCATAAATAGAAGGACACTGGTTTGATATGACAGGAACCCTAATCCAGGCAGCTCCCCGCTCCTCTTTTTGTGTTTACTCATGAAGAAAATGAGAAGCGTGGGTGCCTGCCTATCATACTAACATTTAGGAGGCATGAGAATCACGAGTTTGAGCAGTTTAAAGACATTGGTCTAAGACGGTCAGACTCTGAGGGGTAGGAAGCGAGGGGAGACAGAGGAGGGAGAAAGAGGAAAAGGAGGAAGAAGTAAAAAGAGGAGGAGAAGAAGGAGGAAGAGAAGAAGGAAGAGACAGAGGACGAAGAGAAGGAAGATGAGGAGGGAAGGAGAAGAAGGAAGAGGAAGAAGAGATGAGTAAGGATCTAACAATGATATGTCTTTCTGGTCCTTCCAAGTTCTAGTGATTTCTGAATTTTCCCACTGTTACCTCAAATAGCTCACCCCTTATGCTCCCCTTTTAGATGAACTTGCCACCTCTAGGAACTTTGCCTTTGGTGAATGACACCCAGTGCCAGCCACACACTGTGAATTCACATCCCATTCAAGTCATTTCATGGGTGCCTTTTCATGGGGGGGGGTCCTTGAGCACAGGGCATGATTTTGAGTGCTTTGGCCTCACATTCTATTCTCTACGTGAAGGAGAGCTTTTCTTGAGAAGTCGGTAGCAGCCCCAGGTGGCCAACTCACTGACAGAATAATCCAGCAGTTACTCCCTGAAGATGAAAGGAAACTGGAAGGGTTTCTGAAATAGAAAAACAACAGAAGTTACAGTCCAATGGCCCTCCTAAGTAGGCTGAATATGATTAAGAACAAGCATTTTAGCATAGACAGCTGGAGGTTAGAAGCCTGGCTGTATCAAATTCTAAATGTGCACTCTCAAGCAATCTGCTTGCATTCCGTGTGCCTTGTTTGTCTTATTCATAAAAGTGGGATGGATAGCCCTACCTTGTCGATCTGGAGCCAAGTTGTAGTAAGATCCTCTAGCATGTCACCTAGGAAATGAGTCAGGCCATGAGCTATTTGATGGTGAGGAGAGTAGTATCAACCCATCCCAAGAGGGCAAGAATCGGGAAATCATTCTAAGTTTGGTCTATTGTGACTTCTTATACCCAGCAAAAGACCTTGAATAAACACTGGTTGTCTTCCGAGTTACCAACACCTAACTACAAGGAATCAGGCTCCTTTTTTTAATTGCCCTCATAATTTAGAGATATGTCATTAAGAACTGTGAGAATTCGAGGATGCACATGTGGCAGATTATAAACATGTAACATTGGAAAAGAGAATATAACCTTGCATATTACTCAACTGTCCCAAGTCTCTGTCTCTGTCTCTCTCTCTCTCTCCATTACTCACTTTTCTGGTACTGCAAATGAAACCCAAGGACTGGCATGTTCCAGGAATGCACACTAACACTGAGCTATATCCCATATCCTGACTTATATGTTTTTGTTCAATTAGATATCTTTACCTGCAGGTCCCATGGGCACTGCATTTAACCCATCCAAAACTGAGCCCTTTTTATCCCTTAGCCTGCAATGCCCTAAACTTTCCCCTGCCACTCAATTTTGCAGCCAAGAAAGTTATCCTCAGTTGTGTCTTCTCACTCACCACTCCAGTACCAACTAATCCCGGAAACCTGTGTTACCTCCACCCCAGGATTCTTTTCACTGTACTCCTCAGTGGATGTCAGGCAAGGCACTTTGCCCTATAAATCTCAGGGCCTTCTGTACAATGACACATCAGAAACAGATGATTTACTGGGACTCTTTCTGCTCTTACAATCTGAGCTAACCAACCCAGAACAGTGCTCTAGCCTGGGTGTGGGACTTGTCCAGGCCATGAGTCTTTAAGGTGTCCCAAGGAGAGTAAATGGGAAAGAGCATGGCCTTTCTTCATGCGGAAAGCTGTGGTCTTTCTGCACATGGAAGTCGTAACTAGGCCCAAAGGATCAGGGATGATGTTGAAAAGGCCAGAGCAACTATGCAAACCAAGGATCGAGTAGCTAGCAGGACTGTTACTATGTGTGTTTCTTATCTGGGGAAAGGAGGTGGAAGAGTTTGACTGGGAACAAGCAGTCAAGCACACAGAACACCAGTCAAGGTCGAGGCCAGTCTCTTAAAAAATTTCTCATTCTGTCCTTTCCAAAGTCAGGGAATGTCCTTTATACACTGACCTATTGTTCTCTGGGATAAGGACTTAATGAGGCCATTAATTCATTCCATAAGCCTTTATTTGAATACCTGCCTTGGATTAAGTGTTGAGTGTGTTAAGTAGAGATGGATAAAATATGGTTCTTGCCCTTAGAGGGTCTGGATTCAAGCAGTTACAATGTGATAGCCTGTTCAGGGCCCCACAGGGAGCGTTCATGTGCAAAGGAGGAGCTGCAGTAGGTGAGGCCAAGAGCTACGTGGGGCTTCAGGGGGTCTTGAAAGGTAGCGAAGATTTATCACACTGGGGATGAAAAGGGGAATTCTTTCAGTTCAAGTCTTTCCCCTCTTGTTGATAGAAACTGTCTGAAGTTCTCAAAAGAAGACTGTCAGACAGGATTTAGCTGGGGCTGGGGCTAGCCTCTCAGCAAATGGCTTCGTATTACTCCACAAATTCTGTGAAGGCGTGGAGGTGTTTGGAAAACAGGGGCTTAACTCAGGCAGATTTGGCTAAAGGATTTACTTTTGTAGATAGTGGCGATGGCATAAACTTTTACTGCAAAGGAACTATTGAGACAAATATCTGTTTCCAAGAGAGCTGATGAGTCAGTGCAGTTCAGTAGAGAGGGTATGTTGTGGATGGATTCTGAAGCTATTTTTGAGTTCCAAGCAACCCGTTACCATTTAGGGGTCTTGATCTGACAGCACAGGCTCTTTCTTCCTAGTTCCTTATCTTCAACATGATAGTGTTCTATATGGGTGGATTAGTTACTTGCCTTGTTGCCAGGACAAAATGTCTGAAAAAGGCAATGAGAGGAGGAAAGGCTCATGGAGGACACAGTCATTCATGAGAGCAGTCACAGTGCCAGGCGTTTGAGGCAGCTGGTCATATTGCATTTGCAGTCAGAAAGCTTCAAGTGAGATGAATATTGTCGCTCAGTTAGAGTTTCATCTTCATTTAATCCAGACCTCCCATCCCAGTCTATGGGATTGTACAACTCACAGCCAGGATGGGATTCAGCAACTCAGCTCAATATAATAATTCCCTCACAGGCATGCCCAGAGCTCTGTCTCCTTTGTGATTCTTGATCCTGTCAAGTTGGCAATCAGGTTTATTAACCACCACATCAGATTTCTTCACTTCCTAGCTCCTAAGATGCTTCCTCATTAAAAACAAAAACAAAACATGACAATGGATACAGAAAATCACCTTCAAACCAGTCTATGAGCATCAAGGAAGAATTGGCCTGACAGCCATCTCCAAATGCTGCTATTTCTCTGGTTTTCCCATCATCATGGTTACCCTTAAGGAAAATTATTTCAGATTGGAAGATTTTATTCCTTAGGATGATATAGGGTTCCCTCAAATGCTTTTCTTAAGCTTCCTTTAGGGAAGAAAAAAAATGAACATCATCAAACAAATTGACATGATTACATGAACATATACTAGGATCACAATCTTAGGCTCTATTGGTATCGATGCCCAGCCTGGGCAGGAATCCCAAATAACTAGGAGGACTTGACACTTCCTGGAGTTTACTAACAGGGATGGGAATATGAATTAGTGGGTAAAATATTTTTAGTGCAAGCATGAGTACATAAGTACCAATTCCCAACACCTACATGAAATCTCTGCATGGGTGTACATGCCTATAAACCCATTACTATGGAGTGGGTGGAGTTACTGGAGCTTGCTGGCCATCAAAACTAGCAGAAATGATGAACTTCTGGTTCAGTAAGAGACCCTATCTCTATGAATAGAATGGAGAAACCCTTGAGAAGTACATCCCAACCTCAACCTCTGGCTTCCACACAACATTCCCACAAGGCAAATCCACTTCCAAGCACATTTACACATGTTGGTGTAACACACACACATACACACACACAGAGACACACACACACACACACACACTCCTTATGGTTATCAGACTTACTTGACCAGGACAGAATGGTAGCTTCAGATATTTGGTTACCTTCTAACAAGTAGGGTGGCAAAATGAGCTCTCTGTTTACACCTCAGTTTCTCTGAAATCACCACCAAGCTCCTTCCATAAGATTTTAAGCAGGTAAGTTTCTCCTTTGCTGAAAAATTCAGAGGTATCGAGCAAGTCTCTATTGCCTCTATTGTAGTCAGAGGTCTCTTGAAAGAAAAGGAGCCACACGCTTGCTAGTCATGGCCCCAGTGTGGCCCTCAAAGTTCTTTCTGTTACTGGCCGGCCCCTGCCTGGTCTCTGATTCCTTCAGCACAGGAGGATAGGCAGGGACCCTGGTTAGAGGTCGGAAGGACTTGCAGGATAGGCAGGGACCCTGGTTAGAGGACAGAAGGATGGGTGACTTGCTCATTCACTTGCGATATCTCAGTTGCAGGTATCTGCACAGCAAGTGCGTTCTCAGAGCCCATTCATAATCCTTTGCATTCGCAGCTTATCTACTCACCCTTCTGAGGGTAGAGGCAATTGGGAATGCTTGCCTAAGCGTAACAACCAGGGCTACATGTACTCAGGCAGAACGGTTGCCCAAAACACCCCCTGCTGCATCCCAAGAAAGTCCAAGTTGTATTGTAGGAGGCCAGAAGCCCAGTGAGGCTAAAGTCATGTTGTTTCTTAATTTCCGAAGGCTAGTGCAAATATAGAGACAGGAGAGAAGAGATAAAAGCCAGATGTAAATTCGCGTTTGCTCAGTGGGTAAGCACACTTGCTGTGAAAGCAAGAGAATCTGAGCTCAAGTCTCCAGCACCCATGCAAAGACTGTTCTTAGCAGGACCAGCTAAGCTAACTGGCCAGCAGCACTCCAGCGCTCTCTCTCTCTCTCTCTCTCTCTCTCTCTCTCTCTCTCTCTCTCT
>LOJH01019959.1:0-20977 GCA_001685095.1 Ellobius talpinus | reverse complement strand
CTCTATAACCCACTAAATAAATATCCAACCTCACTCTGCATGGCGTGCCTATCCTTGTCTCTGTCTCTCACCTACCTGGCTCCCTGCCCAGGACCAGCTGCCTTTGGAGACCTGCAATGTGGTCTTGTGGCGTGCCTACCCATCTCAGTCTCTTACCCACCATGTGGCTCTGTGCCTAGGACCCAAAGCCTGGGACCCGGCTGCCTTCGTGGCCCACCATGGTCTCGGGATCCTGCTGACTCGGGGACCTGTGGCACGGTCTCATGGCCTGCTGCCCACTGCTGCCACTTGGGGACCTGCAGCATTTTATTACAGATGAATGTAAATACATAAGTTTAACTATAAGACAAATAAATGGCAAAATTAACAGTCTGACCACTTTGGGATGTCTTAGTTGCACTAAGCCAGTTTTGTGATTTAAAACTCTTCCAAATGAGTGTTTTGTAGATAGCTCCAGGGAATGTCTCCATACCCAGAGGTATATGAAGAGCACAAAGTTGACTTATTGGGTCATAGACTAAAATAAGAGCGCACAATGTTGGGGGTAGATCTGGGAAGTGGTAAGGGGAGGAGATGGGGAGAATATGATACAAATATATGAAATCCTTAAAGAATTCATAAAATTATTGTTTAGTTCTCTTTGAGACAGAGTTTCTCTATGTAGCTTTAGAGCCTGTCCTGGAACTCACTCTATAGACCATGCTGGCCTTGAACTCACAGAGATCTGTATGCTTCTGTCTCCTGCATGCTGGGATTAAAGGTGTGCACCACCAACACCTGGCCATTAAAATATTTTTAAAAGCTAAGCATGATATGATTAGTGAAACACACACACACAGAGGGAGAGAGAGAGAGAGAGAGAGAGAGAGAGAGAGAAAGAGAGAGAGATCTTTTATTTATTTACAGGGTATTTTTTAGATTTTCACACATGGTAAAGTTGCTATTTTCAACATCTCAATTCTTTTTACAGGCAATTTGTGGATTCTGAGAGAGGGAGAGTCAGGTTTCTCCCAGAGTAGGTTATCCAGTCCCTAAACACATGTCCATACGAGTAGCACTAGAAATATTCGTGATGCTGTGTTATTAATTAATATAAATTATTTAATAATTTAAATCATATCCAATGTTAAATATGAATTATGGTTTCATACATTAATATTTCTTGTTAAATGTAAAAATATAAAATATAAATAATTATTATTTATTATATAACAAAAGAAGGGTCATTGTTTTGAGAGAGGATGGAGATGGGGAGGGCACTAGAGGAGCTAGATGGGAGGAATGAGAGCAGAATAATGCGAATACACCGTGTATACAAGTCCTCATGTCAAATTCTCAAAAAAATATCAGAAAAACAATTCTTTTATGCATATACTCTATATTTTGTTTGTAAATTCAGGCTATCCTCTTTGAAGTTGATGTTCAGTGACTGAAGAAATGGCCCAGCCATTAAGAATGCTTGCTACTCTTCTAGAGGATTCCAGTTCAGTTTTCAGCATTCACACAGGGCTGCTCACAGCCACCTTCAACTCCTACCAGGTCCAAGGGAGCTAACACCATCTTTGGGCCTCCTCAGGCACCCACATGCATATGGCACACACACACACACACACACACACACACACACACACATAAACTCACTCACACACACATACACATACACACTCTCTCTCTCACACACACACAAACTAAACAGGAAACATCAGTTCTGTCTACCATTTAGGATGCTCACTGGTTTATAATTTGCTGTATAAATTTCAAGGTCTTTTCTCTTTGTGACCAAATAGATACACTTATAAATTCTTTATTAATTTTGTTATCTGGCAGTTTTGTATATGTATGTGAATCTCCCTCCTAGCCCAGTCAGCCCTCCCTCATTTCTAAAATCTTGTAAAAACATAATAAAACTTTTTTATTCATTGTGCATGATTGTGTGTGGGGAAGTGGGGAGAATCATGCCACAATGAATATGTGGAGGTCAAAGGACAACTTGTGTGACTCAGTTCTCTTCTTCCACCATGTGGGTCCCTAGTAGTAAACTTAGGTCAGCAGGCTTGGTAGCAAGCACCTTTACCCACTGAGCATTTTCTTAGGCTCATGGCTTAAAGTCAATAAATCATTTCCTGTAGCTATCACAGCTCACTGCCCCTAGGTGATTTTTAATGCTGTCAAACAAAAGTAGTTACTGTGAAACCTTTAGAAATATCTAACTGGAAGTTGACAGGCACACTTTACTCTTTAAAGTTAATCCTTAGAATTAATGTTGCTTCCTTCTTTGTAGTATTCTCATTTATATTCTCCTTCAAAAACAAAAAAGAAAATGGGTGTTTTTATGAGACTTTAGAATCCCAGAAGCACTGACCTTTGTGCTGGAACCTCTGCCATTGGGCTAACTAACACTCATCTTGCACATACTTTTTAAATTTTGTACAAATTATTTACATTGAATTCAGTTAAGTTTATGCTTTTCTCCAAAGGATGACATATACGGTGTCTAATATTTCTTCAATAAAATGACCTTGCCCGCTCGCTAAAGCATTCTCTGAGGGAGATCCTTGGCTCTCCAAGCTGACACTGTTTTTCTGGCGAGCGTTAGATGGTTGGGACAGTTAGTTCCCAAACATTTCAGAACACAGAGGTTACATATGTGATTTTTAAAAGTGTGTTCTAATGTTTCTTAGCCTGATAGAGGGTGACTAATCCTTTGTAACCACTTTTTAAAAAGCACTTCGTGTGCTAGAAATCCTTTCAGAAATTCAGAGTGATTGGATGTGCAGTAGTATTGTCCTTACATCAGCATAAATTAATTTCAGTAAAAGCGTTGGGGACTCTCTCTGAGGGAGATGAAACATATCATTGTTTTCACTTGGTGTGTCCCAAAGTGAAAGGACCCCTTGTCCTTGTGATTTGTATGTAGCCATGTGGTAACTGTTGTACATTATTGTCTTGAGTGTTTGATGGTACAGGAGAAGTTTGGGATGACCTCAGAATGCTCTTGCTAAGAGCAGCTGCTTAATGCTGAATTCTATTTAATAATCATTTGTGAAATCAGCACATCTCCTCAGAACTCTCCTGTGGTTTGCAAGTGATCAAGCAGACCGAGCTGTAAGCACAGGACAGCCAGATCGGTTTAACAGAAGAGGCATTCTGAAGGCATTCACGGGTGCGTCTGGAACCGCACACTGGAGAAAAGCTGTAGTTTTTATTAAAATCACTGCCGATGCAAAAGTGGAGTTGAACTATATAAATAATGTATACATTTACCTTCAAATTCTTGGAAAATTATCACAAATTTATTGGTTTTATATTTCATTACATATTTACTTTTCATTAAATAGAAGAAAAAGATTCTTGTGATTTTAAAGGAAAAGTATGTCTTAGTCTATGTGGTTTTTGTTTAGACTGTTTGAAGGACTGGCTGATAAATGCTTCTTGACTCTGTCTTCCTGGCAGAGGGAGTGGTATGACCTTGTTATTTGGTAGTTTGTGTGGGTTCATGTTTCAAGTATATCTTGCCTTTTCTGTGGCCAGAGCCAATCTGCGGATATTAGATATACAGCCGGCAGCAGCTTCCTGGAGATCCTGGTCTGGGGACCCGACCATATCCAATAGAAGCTGTCACACACCAAGTGGGAGGAGAGAAAAGAATAAAACCATTAATCCAAAGATATAGCTAGGCTATAGAAATAAGTTAAAAACAGCATGTATTTTAAAGAAGCAACAGAGGGGCTAGGTAGACAGCTCTGTGGGGAAGAATTCTTACTGTGTAACCGTGAGGACCCAAATGTGGATCCCCAGAACCCATGTAAAAGTTAGGTATGGCCTCTTGTGCCTGTAATCTCAGCAGTGGGCAGTAGAGGTAGGTAGGAGCTTGCAAGTCAGATAGCATCATTGAAATGGTGAGTTCCAGGTTCAGTGGGAGACCCTGTTTCAAAGGAATAGCTGAAAGTAATGAAACAGGACTGCAGATGTACTTCTCTGCCTTCGGCAGCCACACACAGAGACATGCACACTCACCCCACACATGCACACTTGTAGAGACATACACAAAAGCAACACATGTATGAGAAACCCCATTTGGGTGAATGCACAGGCTTACATGGGGCAGCAATTCCGCGCATGTTCTTGCCACTTCAATGCAATAGGTCTCCTTCTGGTGTCTCTCTGGCAAGCTTTTAGCCTTTCCACAAACCAGCAGCCTATTATCTCTAGATACCTGGCACATCTTCTTATACTCAATATCCCTGAGTTTAAAGTTTGGTTCACCTAAGAGAGTGATTTCCTAATCCCTCAATCCCTCAATAGACTGCCCCCAATGCCAAGAAGTTTGTGTCCTCTACCCCAGCTGGCTTTCCAGCCATTCGTCTTTCTCCTGCATCAGCATAGACAGCAAGGTTCCATTCCCCACTTGCCTTGCCTTAACTGATGCCACTCCTTTCCTTAAAGTGCCCTCTCACCTTCTTCTATGACTTTGTAAGTTTTATTCACTTTTAAAGTTTATTTTCTTCTGTATTCACACAACTGTCCCACAAAGCCACAACTGATTTCCATCAAGCAAAGAGCATTTCTGCCACTTGGGGCTATGGCAGTTGACTCAAGTGTCTACAACACTTGGGAGCTTAGCCTTTACATAGCTATCGGGTCCCTGTTTTCTGTCTGCTAGATTGTAAACACATAAGGAAATTTATGATGTCAACATAGCGCATATAGAGATCAGATGCCAAGTAAATGCCAAATAAACCCACTAGAACTTCTTAAAGCTAGAAGATATAACTCCGTAAGATGTTTTAAAAGTTAATTGGATTCTAGATTTTCTACACAGAAGTACTGGAATACAAATGTGGATAATTCCAGGAAATGAAAATGACTCTATCAGCAAAGACTATCATCAAAAAGAGAAGCATTATGAGACGGGCTTCCTATGCCACACTTATGATTCTGGATTGTATTCTCACAAAAGAAATTATTTAATCATTTTAATTAGGGGAGTGACATGGCCATGTCTGTATTTTACAAAGTTTACTTTCTTGGCAGTGTTCAGACTATGGACTACAGGGAGAGGGTGCTCAAGGGTCTGGCTTACTTCAGAGCAGATAAGGAGTGAAAAAGGGGAAGAGCAACAAAGAAGGAACTAATTTAATGGCCATTTAGGGAAGAAATATACAATCACATGGTGCAAGAAAAACTGGTTACCCCAAAAGAAAATAAAAGTGGTACTCTCACATCATCCACAAGCACCAACCCAGGTGGATTTATGCCTTATGAGAATTAAAAATATGTAAAAAATGTACGGATTGTATATAAGGACATCTGGATCAGACTGGAGAATTGAAGGTCATCCGGCTTCTCTGTTGCTTGACCTTCACATCTCTTTAGCCCCCCCCACCTCTTGCGTCACACTCTCGCTCTCATTTTTCAACACAACTACCTGCCCCAAACTCTCTGGCTGCACAGTCTTCCATTATGACACGGCAGTTCCATAACTGTTGCTTGTTTTCATCATGAATACTGGCCTCTGGGTTTCAATAGTCCATGCTCTTTGGCTTAGTCTCCACAGGCAGGCTCTGCAGTCATTCTTTTATTAGCTTCTGAAAATTCCACTCAGGAAAGCCACAGTTTTTCACAGAACCAGCTTTGACTCCAGAATTATCAATCGTGTCCAAGCCTGGCAGGAGGTAGTATACAAACAATGAGACAAACAAATCCTCTGTAAATCCAACCACGGTGGGATTCTTCTACTGCCTAGCAAGCTAAACCTGTCTTTTTCTCTACTTGGTTCCCTTTCTCATGCTTCTCAGAGTCTATTTCATGTCTTCATTCTTCAATCTCCCGTGCCACCTAGCAGTCATAGTCTCAACATATGACCTAGGTGTCTGACACTCCACAGAAGCCAGGACGTAGGAGCAGCTCTTAAAACTACAACCCGAGCGGTGCCTCATCACAGCGCTGCCGCCTCCACTCCAGTCACGGCACAGGTCTGTCCCATGTTCCAAGGCCTCTGTTACACTTCTATTCTTTATTCAGTTCCTTCTCTTTACGATATTTTGCTATCAGATGCTCCATGTCTGTGACCTCTTTCTTCCTAATGGTTCTTTCCATCTTCATTTAAACGTGCTTTGGGTTGATTATATGACTCAGAGGGTAAAGGCATTTACCACCAGACCTGATGTTCTGAGCTTGAGCCCCAGGACCTAGAAAGGGAAGGAGGGAGTGGGAAGAAAGAAAGGAAGGAGGAAGGAAGGAAGAAGGATGAAGAAGGGAGGGAAGGTGGAAAGAAGAAAGAGGAAGAAAGGAAGGAAGAAGAAGGAAGGAGGGAGGAAGGGAGGAAAGGGGCTTTCATTTGTTTCTTAGTTATCTGGCTTCTTTGCAGACTATACTTCCGGTCAGGACTGGACCACCAGGCACTTTTAAGATAACACATTTTGCTCAGCACACCCAGTGCCCAGCCCAGAGCTAGAGTTCTGTAAATGTTATTCATTTGGTGATTACTTCACCCGCTTCCAGGACTGCTTGATTTGCTGGAGGCTAGCCCTGGTCGATTAGGGAGGAAAGAGAAAGAAGGAATTTTGGCCCTTAGGTTAGTCTGGCTCTTCTCAGCACTTGTTCCAGGATCCTGCTATCGAATCCCATGACCCAGGCTTCTCTGGGCATCTGCCGTTGTTGCTTCCTTGCCAGGCTCCCTTGGAAAGGAAACCCTTGATCTGATGCCTGTCAGAATCGAACACACATTTAGCTTCTCCTCCCTCAGCCCACATTGTTGTCTGTAGTCCCCTTTGGGCTCTCAAGAATCAACTGTTTGGAATCAGGTGTTTCCAAACCCTGAACACCGGTTACACAATTCCACACTAAAGAAACCAATGAATTGTGAGTGAGGCTCCTTTAAAAGGTTTGGAAGGTGAGACTCTGTCCATTCACAAACTTTATGTTAGATGTCTCATCCAGGCTAGTACCCTTCATGGGACACTGAGTAAAATTTTTTTATAGCCAACAATGCACCAGGGTGACTGCTTCTCTTTGGGCAATTCAGTTTGCCTAAGTTCTTACATAAAACATGCCGCTTAGCTCTATATCCAGGAAGAATGCATACTGATATTTTGCTAAAAGTTGGCCAACAGAACTTCATAAACTACTGTTTTAAAAGTCTAACCCAGACTGGACTACCTCGAGCAGTAAAGTGCTTGCCTTGCATATGGATCTGAGCTCAGTCACCTGAACCTGGGTCTTTTGTTTATTTATGCTTTGTGTTTTGAAGAGTTGGACATGTACTCCCAGCACTGGGGAGGTAGGGACAGTGGGATCCCTGGGGCTCAGTAGTCAGTCAACCTGACTTACTCCTATTTGGCAAGTTCCAGCCCAGTGAGAGGCTCTGTCTCAAAAACAAAGTGGACAGTGCCTAAAGACAACGCCTGTTGCTATCCTTTGGCTTCCAAGCACACACACACACACACACACACACACGCACATACACACACTCTAAAAAACAGAGTTAACGAGGAAAAACATGGTGCATGTGGTGGGTTGTGTTTCCTTAAATTTACTTTGCATGTCTCTCTGGCACCAGATCTGTAGGTGACCTAATGTTTGCATAATGTGAATGGTTTTATTAGTTACCAAGTTGCTATGTGCTGTGTTACCAATGAAAGTAGCCTGCACTGTTCATTTTACTAAGCTAGGAACATTCTCAAACAAGAGCATAAAGTGGCAAGTTCAGAATTTTCTCTGTACTAAGGATATGAACATTCTGGTATTTGAGAGAGGGCCGCATCCTAACCACTAGGCCACTAGGCAGTGCCCTGATTGATATCTAAGAGGTGCTCGAAGGACCCATTCAGTCTGAATCCACTGTTTTCCTGGAACCTAATTGTACTTTATTGTCAGTGGTAACATGTCTTGCTGTGTGAGACATGCTGGCTGGGCCCAGACTGTTTTACAGACTGAGCAAGGACCTGTTCTTCCCCTAAGCTTCCATATGAACAATGTGGACCCATGTACATGCCTTGGTTTGGAATTGGTCTCTGGGCTATGTTTTCATTTTTCTAAGAGCTTCACAAACAAACCCACTTGGAGGAATGCTTTAAAGCTAGGATAAATAGCCACAAGCCAGCAACTTTGCCCTGGATTTGATGAGCCAACCGTTAACAAAGAGCAATGCCTGTTCTCACATCATGAGTACAGAGCGCCAGGAGAAGGCAGTTTACAATCTTTTGTGATAATTATACTTAAAAAGCAGGGGTTTCCCTTGGAGAGCAGATGCAAATTGGGCATGAGTGAACATGGTCCATATGGCTCTTTTTGCTATATGTATTTTTGATCTATCGACTTTTTCTAACTATAAAGGCATTTTTAATATTATGAGGGGGGAAAACACCTCGGGTTTCACTTTTTGAAGTGTTTGTTCCTTTCAAAAGCTTTGCTCTTTTTAATCATCCCTTCCCCCAAACACACCCAAGGACTTTACATTTATGGGGAGTTTCATATATACACCGAAAGAAAAGCAGCCTCTTTGCTTTAAAACTTAATTGCACAGAGCACTTTTAAACATCATTCAAACACATAACGTTTTACAGCTTGGCCTGAACAAGGACATGGGAGGGCACAATGGGTGGCTTGTGGATGGGCGGGGAGGACTGCGAACACTTCCTTCAGTGCAGGAGGCTTTGATCTTGAAGCTGTGCCCTGAGTATACAACTGTGACCTGTGGCTCACATCTCTTGAAAGGTGAGACTTCGGTAGCTTGGGAACCAACCAGTGCCTGCATCTAATTTTGCTTTCATATTTAACAGTTCACGGCTTTATGCTGCATTTCAGTTGTATGAAAAATATGGACTCATTTGAGTGATAACACATTTTCTTATAGTGTGACTCCACATTGTTTGGATGAGCAGGGTCTGGAAAAAAAAGGGGGGTTTTAATTACAGCTGGGTGAGATCCAAAGTACCTGTGTATACACACAACACAGGATTTTTCAACAGGATCCCGCGTGTCCAGAGCTGATTTGACTCTTTTTCTGTTGAGGGCACAGCACATTAATGACCACCTCTGCTTGCAAAGTGGCTATTCATCTGGCCTGGGCCTAGCTGCTGTTTCAGCCAAAGCTCCACCACAGTCAGACTCTGAGCCTGGCTAATTCATTTCAGATGACACTGTACCCAAACTAGGGCCTTCATGATACATTGTGCTGTTGCAGGCTGGGACAGAAATGGAAATGTCTCTTCTGTTTGGCTGTTGTAGAGAGGCTTGTGGACCCTGCTCTTCCCTGGCATCTGTTTTTCCACAGCTGACAAAGGTGCACGCCATGTACTATGGATTGAATGTCTGCTCCAAAACTCATGTTGAAAAGTAATCCTTATGGTGAGGCATTAAAAGGGTAGAAATTTAATCCATCATATTTAGAGGCAGGAGGTAATTAAGGTTAAATGAGGCCATACGGGTGGGGCCCTAATCCAATGGGACTGTGGCTTTATGAGTAGAGGAGTGACCTGAGTTAAGAGTCTTTGTCTTACCATGTGATGTCCTCTTTGCCTTGGGGCTCTGCTGACAGTTCTCACCAGCAATACTGGCTTAACCAAATTCTGTTTCCCAATATGGAATTTTCCAGCCTTCATAATTATTCTTTATAAGTTACTCTGTCTGTGATGTTTTATTATAGTAACAGAAAGTAGACTAAGTATATGTTTATGTGACCTGAGATGTACATTTACAAGTTGAAAGTAGATGCCACTTTATTGAACTGGTGCCCCTCCTCTCCAGCCATCTGCTCACATTTGAGTAAGTTTGCTTTGGGGATTTTCCTCCATTATTTTGGGGTGAGGGAGAGTGAATGTTATGTAGCTATTTCCTTCAGTTGAAATCCTCTCTCCTAGAGGGAGAAGGGGGCTCATGACTCAGGAAGCTCAATCAAACTACAAAGCTTAGAAAGTGCAGAAAGTTGTGAGAGTCATAAATATCTCCCTCAAGTCTGGACCTGAAGTGGAGGGTGCTGCAAGTCTTGCTGAGCCCCAGAGGTGCAGCTTTCATGAGTCGTCACCCAGGTTGGATGGCCCTTCTGAAGATGCAGCTTCTGTTTAGCCTACCAAGCGCCTATAAAGAGCTCCAGTTAATCCATTGTCTCACACTGGACCTTAATGGAATTGTTTCTCTGATTGGACATCCATGTCTTCTCTGGGGTAAATATGTTTCCCTGGGAAAAGTCACACAGCAGCTGGGTTTGAGAAAAGATCTTGTTATGCAGCCCAGACTGGTCTTGAACTTGAGAACTTCCTGCCACAGCCTCTCCAGTGCTGGAATTACAGCTGTCCTCCAACATGCCTGGTGCTACACTGCTTTGTTCAGGTGTCTCACCAGAAAGCTTTTGTGCCCAGACACTAAGACGTGAGGTCAGCTGGATCTGTACAGCAAGGAGTAGAACTGGGATCCATACAAGAAACAGTGACCTTGTAGGAACACTATGGATGGGGAATGGTTTGACTGCTACTTGGGTGAGGAGAAAGCAACTCCGCTCCACGCTGCACAGCAGAGGAAGAGGTTTTGGCAGCCCTATATGTGCTCCCTTTGTGTTGGCATTTGAAATACCTTCAAGTTTCTCCTCAAATTGTCTTTGTGTTTTGTAAAGTATGTCTGTACAGATAATATTTTCTTGACTAAAAATGTAAAGGAAAGATAGGATAAATTATTTAGAATTGCATTCTATTGGACAGATCAAATTCCAATGACATAGACTCTTGGTGGAAATGGTCCCATAGATGATGTAGTGCTTGTCTGAGTTGATGCTGGCTCTGTTGTCTAAGTTTGAAGCCTGGCTTTACGTTCTTCTAACTGTACATGGCCTGGGGCTACTCTCTAAGACTCATTGTCCTGCCAATAAGATTAGAATCTGCCAGGTACTTTCCTAATAGGATGTGGGTATTAAATCCAACACTGAGCACTAAGTGCTGTTTCATGAACTCACAAATGCAATTCTGAAGGATTTTATCCTGTCTTCCCAGTGTGGCTGTTTTCTGAAGCTGAAAGATGTGAAACAGAAAGACTAACATTTTGTAGAGTTTGGTAGTACTGAACTGTAGCCCTAGCACTCCAGAGACTGAAGTAAGAGGACCACGAGTTCAAGGCCAGCCTGGTCCATAAGGTAAAAACCTGTCTCAAAAACCTAAAACAGAAAACTAAAATAATGATTAGAATTCTTTGCCAGGGATCTATTTCCTTTTTCCAACTAAGAAATGTAAACCTAATTATATTGAAAATTAAGACAATAATCAAAGGTTTGAGGTGTCCTGTAAAGTAATTACAAGTTGAAATGCCAAACTTAGCAATCTTTATATTGATAAAAAATAGACTATTAAATTCTTATTCAAGTTAGTTTCCTCTTAGTTGGTCCCTAGTCCCAAGGATGTTTCATTGGTGAATAGAGGCGTGAAGTACACAGTAGTAATAAACTGACCTTTCCGGGATGGGAAACAGGAGTTTAAAGAACAGGTAAGTGTTGGGATTTTAAATACAGGCGACACTTGGTATCTTCTTGTTTCAATGTCAATGCCATTGCTGTGAAGTTGTTTTTTGTTCTTTTGGTTTGACTGTAATGTCACTGTCTCCATTGAATGTTATAGAATCATTCTATTTTCTTTGTACCTGTGTTCTAAAATGTCATGATGTTATAACATATTGTATTGGATTTTTGTTGCTGGGGCAAAATGCCAGCACCACAATGTAAAGAGAAGAATGATTTTTAGTTGACTTTCGTCCATAGTCTTTGGCTCTGTTGCTTCTGGACCATGGTCAAGTCTGATCATTATGGTGAAGGAAGCGTAGGACAGACATGTCTTAACTTATGGTGAATAGAGGAAGACAGACTAAGGGTTTGGATGAGACACAATACCCAAGAACATATTCCCCGTGGCCTTCTTCCTCTAGATGTGTGCCGCCTCCCAAAGTTCTCCAGGGTTTCCTGAGTCCCTGCCCATCTCAGTCACTGTGGTGCCCTGACACTGGCTCCTTTGCTCTCTGAACTTGTCGCTGTGTTCCTTTCCTTTCCTGCTTACGCCTTTATAATTTTGCTGTACTTTTGGGAGACAGCTTCTTAAACTTTACTCTTCAGCTCTGATTATATTTTGTGTCCTGAATTTTTTTTAGCAAAAACAGAAGGTTTTTCTAGCTTCATAGATACAATGGCTTTTGCTCACACTAAGGATGCTAACAATTGAACTTTCTCTCCCTCTGTCATGCTCTGCTTATTTACATCCACTTCAGTCTCTGTCACATTCACTGCATGACTGAAACTCTGAGCTTATATTTGGGCTTGTTGGCTTTCTGTTCTGCCTCAGAGTGATCTAGAGTTCTGGAGCTCCTCATTTGTGTTCTCCAGGCAGTCATTAACTTGATGGCAGTTTGAATGCAGCTTTCACTTGCTAGCCGATTCATGAATGCTGGCTGGAGATTCATCTTCCTGGAAGGGGTGCTCTTCCCCTTCCACGGTTGTGGGATGTCTTATATTCCACGCATAGCACACAGTCCCTACTGCCAGTAATTGCTGTTTTCCTCTCTCTAGTCAGTTGCTGATTGGGGTAGGGTTATAACTCAGCCCACACCCTCTGTCCTCCTGGAGACACCAAGCACTGTTAGTTCCTATGTGCTCCTAGGCATCCCTGCTGTACACTGGTTCTATTGCCCACGGTTGATTAGTTTGTTTTGATTCCTTGGGTCTGCTAGACAGTGGCCACTCAGCAATCTGAACATCAGCTCAGTGTGTTTGTTTCTTTGTTCCCTTTGTCCATGTTTCCTTCGCAGCCCTCCGATTCACCCTTCCCCTGTTGCTTCAGATCTTTGCTTTGCTTCAGCTTTATTTGTTAGATTCCTTGGATCTAACACTTATAGACTTCGGCAGGAATTCTGATTAGATTCAGGAAGTTAATTTACTGCTTTATGTAGAACGTCCCACAGATTTCCACAGACACAAAGGACCATGTCCTGGTGGTACTACAGGTGTACTGGCTGCATTGCACCTGGGTTAGACATTGAATGTCTGTGGTTTTCTGTGTCCTTTTTAAGATCAGTCTTGTGAGACTATTTAAATATGTGTGAGATGGTGTGTGTGTGTGTGTGTATGAAAACATCATAGTGTGACTCCTTCAAAGTTTAAGTTTCCAGTATTAAACTCAATTCTTAGATACTTCTTTGACTGTTTGACATCTCTACTAAGATACAAAAAATGGCACCTCCAATTTCACATGGACGAGACTAATGCCTCTACCCTTCTACACAAACTCTGACATCCCACGGCTTCCTTATCTGCACTGAAACCAATTCATTTCCACAGTTGTGTGGAAATTGTGGAATATCTTTGACTCCTCTCTTTGTGTTATAGCCTTTACTTAAGCCATGAAAAAAACCTGTTGGGTCTACTTTGAAAATATACCCCAAGTCTAACCTCTTCCCATGAGCTCCACGGGTGTGGTCTGAGCTATGACACCCTCTTGACTGAACCTGTTGATTAGGCCAAGCCTTAGCATGCAAAGATCTGGCGCTAATTTTAGAGGTACAGTCTGGAGAAAACGAAAACACCTCAGAATGCAGGAGGGGCTTTCCTCCTTGCAAGCACAGGAGGCAGAGTAATAAAAGAGATTCTGAAATGAACGCCTGGCTTAGGAATGGTGACAGGCTCACTGGGTGCATTAACCACACTCAACGGCGGGCTTCGTGCCTGGCACCAGATGTCCAATACAAAACAAATTCAATTTTGTAGACTTTTTGTCTCATTGCTTTCATAGGGAATTTTTGTCTTATTGGTCTTTTGTTTATGTAGTATGGTTTCTGATTTTGTGTTTTTGTAGGATTTTTGTCTGTGGTGTGTGTGTATGCGTGTGTGTATGTGTCTTTTTTTTAATTCTGGGGTGTTCATTTATTTGCCTGTTTGTTTTCTGGAGAGAGAGAGAGGAAAAAAAGGCATGGAGTTGGTTGGGTGGGGAGATGGGGAGGATCTGGGAGGAGCTGGGGGAGAGGAAACCATGATCAAAATATATTGTATAGGAGTTTTTTGTTTTTTCCAGTAAAAAAGAAAAAGAATGTTGAAAGGACTTTCAGAGAATTACACAACTAATACTCATCCTGGAAGTTGTTGCTTTTTTGTTTATTTGTTTGTTCGTTTGGTTGGTTGGTTGTTTTTTGAGGCAAGGTCTTATTATATATCCCAGGTTTGCCTTGAATTCATGATCCTCCTGCCTTAGCTTTCTGAGTTCCAAGATTACAGATAATGTGCCATTGTGTCTGCTATTGAGTTTGCTACAATATATATATTCCTTTTATTTATTCATTTTGACTTTTCACACTGTCCCAGCTAGTTAGTTTTATTTCAATTTGACACAAGCTAGAGTCATCAGAGAGGAGAGAGCCTCAAAAAAGAAAATGACTCCAAGCTGTAGGTAAGCCTGTGGAGCATTTTCTTAATTAGTGATTGATGAGGGAGGGCTCAGACCATTGCAGGTGGTATTGCCCCTGGGCTGGTGGTCCTGGGTTCTAAAGGAAAGCAGGCTGACAAGCCATGAGAGCAATCAAGTAGGTAACACCCTTCTATGGTCTCTGCATCAGCTCCTGCCTCGAGGTTCTGGCCCTGCTTGAGATACTGTCCTGACTTCCTTCAGCAATAGACTACAATGTGGGAAGAAACGCTTTCATCCCCAGCTTGCTTATAGCCGTGGTGTTTTATCATAGCAATAGTAACCCTAAGACACACACAATAACCTTATAAGGATGTTTCTGGTCTGATTTGTTTGTTGTTTTCATGGTGGGAATTGGTCACGCGAGCAAGTGGAGTTCCAAACCTTACACAGAAAACCCTAAAGACTCAAACCACTCAGCAAAAGTTGCAGGAGATAAAAACCACCTTCTGAAAATGAGTAACATGAACAACTAACAATCAGAGAATATCCAACAAACAGCCCACTTTTAAGAGTCACAAATGTAAGTATTGAACCTTACAACTGGAAAAAAGCATGGGAAACTGACATTAGTCTGGGCTGTGGTTTTATTTAAGTTTGTTTTGGTTTGTTTGTTGTTTTGTTTATTAAACAAACCCAGAAGCTCAGGCAAGCAAAGCTTAAATGGGAAGATGGGATTTCCTCAACACCAGAAGTTTCTGTATGAATAACCAAGGAAGCAATCCATGAAAAAGACAGACAGCTACATATTGAGAGACAGTACCTCTGAATAATGTGTCTGATAAAGCGTTAATAATAAAAATGTATGAGAGACTCAAATCAGTAAGACAGTAGACAATCCAATGTAAAAATAGACAAAATAATAGTAAACATTTTCAAAAGGAGACAGAGCACAAGAGGGAAATGAAAAAGTGTCCAAAGTCATCAATCATCAGAGAAATGCAAGCAGCATCCCAAGGATGCAACATTTTACCTCTGTCAGAATGCCTGCAGGCAGAGATGACAGACTGCTCTGAAGGAGGTAGTGAAGGGGAGCCCTTCTCTGCTGGTGAGATAAAAATAAGTACAGCTGTTATGGAAAGGAATAGGAAGGTACCCCCTAATTAGAAATAGAACTGGCTTGTTTTCGAGCGACCTCACTTCCAGGTACATGTCTAAAGGTAACAGAATCAAAGGGAGACACCTGTACTCCCAGGCCCATGGAAGCTTGTTCACAGGAGTGTCTATCAGAGGATGAAATGGCAAAGGCAGGAGGCACATACGACGGAATACTATTCAGCCTTTAAGATAAGGGAGTTCTGAAATCTATGTCACTATGGATGGATCTGGAAAATATCATGTTAAGTGAAAAAAGCAGACACAGGTACATGATTTCATGTGTATGTGGAGTATAAAATATGTAAATACACAGAGGCAGAGAGAATTGTGATTCTCAAAGACTGGTGGGGTGAGTGTGGGATGTAGAAAAAAATATACTGAACAAAATGACTAAAGTTCTAGTTAGGCAGAAGGGAAAACTAGTGCTCAAACAGCCCAGAGACTATAGTTAATGTCTATTCAGAGTATCTTAGTATACTTAGCTATATTGTAGTTAAGAAAATATAGTTAAGTAGATTTAATTTTAAAAAATAATATGGGAGCTGGGCATGGGTGTCACATGCCTTTAATCCCAGCACTCAGGAGACAGAGGCAGGTGGATCTCTGTAAACTGCAGGCCAGCCTGGTCTACAGAGTGAGTTCCAGGACAGTCATAGCTACACAAAGAAACCCTGTCATGAAAAACAAAAATAAAAAAGCACTATTAAATAATAATAATAATAATATGAGGACAGATTTGACAGTATCTCAGTTTCTGTTCTATTACTGTGAAGATATATCATGATCAAAGCTACTTGAAAAAGAAACCATTTACCTGGGGCCTCATTACAGTTTCAGAGGGTCAGTTCATGATCATTATGATGCAGAGCATGGCAGCAGGCAGGCAGACATTGTGCTGGAGAAGAAGCTGAGAGCTACATTTTGGTGCCCAGACAAGAGGCAGAGAGCTAACCAGGAAGGCTACATCTCCTTATTCCTTCCAAACAGTTCCACTAACTAGGGATCAAGCACACAAATATATGACCCCATGGGAACCATTTGTATCTAAGCTACCACAACTGGTCAGTCAGTTTTCAACATTTCTACAATATGTGTATGTGCATGTGTGTCAAAACTTATGTTATACTTCACAAACATAGATAATAAATTATTTTCTCAATTAAATAGTTTTTTAAGTTCTAATAAGTGGACTAGCTAGGAAGAAGTGAGACCTGGGAAAGTAAAGTGCCATTCAAGAGGCAGTAATTGGACCCAAAGGCTATGGAATGGGTCATCAAGGAAGCACAACAATTTAAGGGAAGAATGAAGTCAACATTACAGCATCCTTGCAGAGGTTAAGGGACTTGGAAAGAGTCCCTGGGATCTGGACATTTGGAAATGTTAGATAACATTGACAGAGCAGTCTGAATTTTGGAAGTGAAAGCCAGATCGTGGTTAGCTGAGTGCTCTTAGTAGGTGTCACTTCTTTGATACAGTGGGTTCCATAGTGGATGTGGGGGCATGCTAGCACATTAGGAAATGAGTGAAGATGCAGAGGCAGGGCTGTAGCTCTCTTGTAGAGCCTGCATGCAGCATCAGTAGGCCCTGGAGTTAATCCCCAGTGCCTAACCCCCCTGAGCAAACAAGATTGGGTTTGCAGCAGTCGGAAGGAATGGCAGTATATGATCTCCCATTTCAGGAAACCGGGATCCAGGCACCAAGAATGGAACTTGGGAGAAATATTCAGAAAGTGGGAGTAAATGGTCTCTGTAAGTCAGCCACAGATAAGCTTGCAGCTGAGGGACAGCAAGTTGGGGTATTGTCTGCCTATAGCTTTGCCTTCTTAAAAAGCATTAAAACCAAGAATAACATCTTGACTCAACTCAAGCAAAGATTTACAACTGCAAATTTAACATAGAATTATTTTGAAGGTAACAGGATAAATTCTTTGTTTGTTACACAATAATTACCTTACTTCAGGAATTTTTACACACAAAGGATTCTGTGTATTTACAACACTGCTCTAAGAATTCACAAAAATTAAATATAAAACTATAAAGTTAATTCCCAACTAGCTAGGAAAATTTGAAGGCGTCTCTCATTGGAAAGGGGATTCCAACTCCCATAAAGGCCCCTATGTGACAATTAGTCTGATTTTTAATGTGACATTTGATTTGTTTATCTCTAAAACATATTAGCATGTTATTAAAAGAAAGTCAAAACCAGTGAGAGTCCCTCCCACTGGGGTAGAAGTAGGAGAGATACTCTTTGGAAGAAGCAAAGTCAAAGAACTGAAGAAGAGGCAAAACGTTTTAGTTAAACCACTTTCTTAATCTTATTTGGATCTAATTTTGATTTTCAAAAGCAGATTAATATGGAAAAAGTAAAACATGAAGTTGGAAAGACATTTCTTCATCAGCATCACAGAACTGACTTGCTCTTTCAATTGGAACAAAGCTCAGCTGGGTGTTGGTGGTGCACACCTATAGCCCTAGTGCTTGGGAGGCAGAGGCGAGCTTATCTTTGTGAGTTCAAGGCCAGCCTGGTCTACAGAGCTAATGCCAGGACAGGCTCCAAAGTTAGACAGAGAAACCCTGTCTCAAAAAACCTGGCTGCCACCTCTGGTGGTCGTTCCTGCAACTCAGCCTTGGGAGATAATGCTCTGACTCAGTGCTGAACTCCCAGGTGATGGCTTCATGATTCCACTCAGCAAAGCCTCTGGGCTTTTGTACACCCCAATTTTGGGGAGAGAGAGAGAGAGAGAGAGAGAGAGAGAGAGAGAGAGAGAGAGANNGAGAGAGAGAGAGAGAGAGAGAGAGAGAGAGAGAGAGAGAGAGAGAGCATAAACATACCTATTTTGCATGATATGTGAAGTCTAGGGTACTAGAACCTCCCTAGAGCTCACCATTCTATGCCTCTAGACATGGTGGTGCATCGTTAAATCCTAAATCTTTGCATCCTGTGGGGCTAAGTCAACTATAACATCATTGAAGTGCAGATAGAAGTCTAGCCTCTGCATCTCTAGCAAACTGTGAGAAAATAGTTTAGAAACTATTCCTCTGGATCTCTTTCTAATTGTAATTTATAATCATTTTTCAATATACTTGAATCATTTTTCTCTGATATACAGTGCATCTTACCAGTCATTCGTTTACCTGGGCTCAATGACTCCTTGTCTCTCTGGTTTGATATTTCTCACAGCTATTTGAAATACATAGGTGTAATATCATGGTGCATGCTCTGTTTCAATTTCCTATAAATTATCCAGTGAGAATAATCCCCAGGCTGACCCTGCAGGTGCTCCCTCGGGTCGGTCCTCATGCTGACACACGCTATCATCTCTTGTCCTCATGCTGACACACGCTATCTCTTGCCCTCTGCCTCAGTCTGGGTCCTAACCACATTCAACTCAGTTTCTCTGCCCCTCATAAAGACATACATCAATGCCCACCTAAAACATTTTTTCTAAATAATTGTGACATATTTTCTAAATATTCCTTTTCCCCTGTGTGTAGTGTTTTCATTTTTTGTCTACAGAAAAGTGTACATTGTGAAATACAAATGATTGCATGAAATAGTGAATTCAACAGTGATGTTTTCATCTATGCATTTAAAGCACTTTGATCATATGTATCCCTCCATTATCTACATGCACACCCACACTAGTCCCCTTCTGATTTAATCATTTCTCTTTTACTTTTCAGTCTCTTTTTAGATTCTACAGATGACAACAACATGTAATATTTGTCTTTGTAAATCCAGCTTATTTCAGCTTAACATGGAGATTCCAGTTCCATCCATTTTTCTGCAAATTGCATGACTTTTTTTAATGACTCAGTAATACTGCTGTAAATATATGCCATGTTTTCTTTACCCACTCACCCACTCAAGGGCTCCAAGGGCGAGTGAACCTTGCTGCTGTGAGCAGTGTCACAGAAAGAGTAGATATACAGGTGGCTCTGATATCCCGGTTTATTCAATGGCTTTAATACAGAACTTTTCCAAGATCACTCAGAACACATGTGATATCTTGTTCTGCTCATTTGGAAGGTAGAAGCAATGGAGATCATAAACTATCAGCACACACCATGAATTACCAGAATCCTGTGACAAGGAACCATTTTTCCCCTTATGCTTTATTGCTTAACACATAGGCCCAAGGACTTCGTGGTGTTTTCGTAGGGTCCTTTTGCGGTGCAAACCTTGTCCTTTGCCCCTCATCCTAGAGGCAGGGTTGGTGTCAAAGTGCTCAACATACAAATCCAACATCTCTGTTTCAGCTCATCTGTTTACTCTGACAGAAACAGAGGTCAAGAAAGTTATCCTAGTGATCATTGAAGGAATAAGGGGTAAAACTTATTTTAGAAATCGTTTCCCCAAAGTGTAAAGAGAAAGCAAAACATAGCATGGCTTTCCAGCTTGGCAGGGACAGGTGGAATCTATGGGGAATACTTTACCTTAATCCAACTAATTGGCTTTCAGTTGGCTCTGCCATGCTTTTTGAAGTTTTCATATACCACAAAATACACACTACAGGGTAGTTTAGTTTACCTAGATTCCCGCTACACGGCATATTTGGAGGTGACTTTGTGGCACATTTTCAAACCTGGAGCAACACTTTCTAAATTTACAGCCTGTGCTCTTGCTGCCAGCTATAAGTGCAGAAAACTAAGACATTGTGGCCAGTTTGTGGTGTCCCTAAAAGTCACCAGCAGTTTAAAACCATTAGCACCTGGCAATCAGCAGACATCGCAATGATCAGCCACATTTATCACCTTACTTTTCCAGAGGATAAACTGACAGAAATTTAACTTCTCTAGCAGCACATAAAATACAGAGTTGGGAAGAAAGTACACTATAGAAACTTCTGTTGTTGAAAAGTTCAAATAAACAGTTTCAAGTCTGTGGCTTACGTGGCTGCACAGAAGAGAACTATTGTAAATGTCTATCCTTTTTCAGATCCTATTTATTGTGTCTTTACATTTGCAGAGTATTTACATGTTAGGATTGACATTGTGTGGTAGAGACAAATGGGAAAGAGCTCAGTGCTTCTGTAAACAAATATCTGCTGTATTCTGCTCATGGCAAGAGATGAATTTCTTTCTGGGACTGCAGGAGGGACAGACTGACAGAATTGCCCGGTTTATGGAGCTTACCAATGACATCACTACCACAGAGAAAATAAGGCCTAGGAAACTGTTGCGGGAGCTCCTTCTGCTCCTTCAGCCAATAGCCGTTGAGATACAAGCCCATTGGGGTGTGGTCTCTCTCTCTTTAAAAAAGAAGCAACTGCCCTCTGCTCGCTCTCTGGCTTCCGGCTCTACTTCCAGCGACTAGGCTCCTTTTCCTGACTGTTGGTGTTTTGTAAGTTTTACTTACGCCTTCATTTGGCGCTCCAACGTGGTAACGAACTTGGAGTTCGTAAAACCTGAGAGAGCTTAATTTTAAACACAGAAAAAAAAACAGAGTTTAAC
>LOJH01019957.1:0-20977 GCA_001685095.1 Ellobius talpinus | reverse complement strand
CCTTTCCGCTCGGGCGGCGGAGGATCCGGTGGCGGACACAAAGGGGCTGAGCCGGGCTCTAGACTTGGGGGGTTTTGTTTAGTCACATGCAGCGGAGCAGCCAGTGAGCGGTAGGGGGAAGGGGGCCGAGATCGGTGAGGCCCCGTGGGGGGAGCCTGGCGGTCGCCATTGTAATGCCCCGAGTAACGGGGGCGGGCCGAGAGCGCCTCAGCCGGAGCTAGCTCGGTGCGGGGCTGCTGCGTCCGGGCGGTGGAGCTCCGGCTCTGGCGTTAACTGTCCACACCCCTCCCCTGACTTTGGGACCAGACCACATAGCCCTCCCCTTCTTCCCACTGGTCCGCAACATCTTGTGCCGCTAAGTGCCTGGGAAGTAACTCCAAGAGGTAAAAAGAAAAAAAAAAATCACTCGAAGTGTTTGGGTTGCCAGGAGATGATTGGTGGGTATCCAGCTAAAGCTTTTTGCCTCTCCAGGTCTGATTCCCTGGCCTTTGTGCCCCTGGGAGCTTAATCTCTGCCCGAGGAAAGCAGGTGTGCTCCATCCACCTCTCCCGAGAACATGAAGATGAGTTGTCCCAGACCCTTCCCCGGGATTGGAAACTTAGGTGGTTTCTTGTCTCGAGACTGCCACCGACGACTCTCGTGTTGGGATCCATCCATGGTTTAGCGACATTAGTGGAAAAGTTTTCTTCAACTGTTGAAGTAATACTGACTTAAATATAGTTGTTATAAAACTTTTATAGTAGATTTCAAATTTGACGTGATAAACTCAATGAGGGGATACTCACAGCCAGGGACCCCGAAATCATGGTCTTGTTCTGTGTACAAGTTAATTTCCATAACACCGTCTTCTGTACTGATGGATGCCGAGCTTACTGCATGGGGGTGGAGATGTATTGGATTTGTCTTAAACGTGTCGTAGGTAGTTTAGTTAGTTTTTGGAAAGCATTTCAGAATCTGAACAACTAAAGTTCCCCAGAGCAAGGAAACTTCCTTCAGTGCCATGTGTCCGTATCCAGGGAATTTATATCAGTTGTACTGTATTTCGGGTAGGCTTGGTAAGAAAGCTGAGCTGCTATAATGAAGTTATAACTCAGCGTAGACATTTAGATTAGTGAAACATGGGTGCCTGGCTGGTACTAATGCAGTGGTTTGTATATTGCTGCTAAAAAGTATGGCTGTAAGTTTTTTACGTCATGCATTGTGTTGGAAGAAATGATGTGCCTTGTGTTTGCCGTTAATGTAATTACCGGAAGGAATGTTCAAACACATTTAGATATCATTTAAATCTGAACATTTCAACATTCCTTAAAACTTTGGTTTTCCTTGTTTCTTTGCAGTTATGTATTTTCCCTTCCTTAGTTTCTTTCTCATACAGAGCAGCTAACATCAGCTGTATTCCTGGATCAGACAGTTTTACCAGAGGAGGAACTGTAAGAGAGCTGCTACCCTTTCTCATCCTCTTATCAGTGCATTGAGTATGAGTGCGTGGTGTAAGAAGATGGCCTTAACTCCTACCCTAGTCCTCCTTGTTAGCCACTGCTAGTGGCTCTAAAAACAAAGGCTGTTAATGGGGAGGCCTGTTAATGGGGAGGCCTGTTAATGGGGAGGCCTGTTAATTAAGTGGTGCCATTAGTGAGATCACCTGTGACATAACTGTACTGTTATGTAATTTTGGAGCAGTGTTGCTCCAAAGTCAAAATATATGACTTTTTTCAAAGCAGACTTGACCCAGAAATGTAAAAATTAAAAAACAAAACAAAACAAAAAACAAAACCATGTGCTTGATAAATCTTGGAAAGTTGGAGATAACTGCCATTATTGCTAGAAATTGCTAAGAAATGAAATAGGTGCTGGAAACCATCCTAGTGCCCTTCATTTTGTAATGTTGTTTGGTTGGGTAAACAGGTAGCCTCTTAGGCTGCTACTCAGAATGACCTTTTCAGACCAGCTACTGCTTAGCTAGCACAGGTCTGGGGAGGCAACAAGTGCTGCAGCTATCTGTGCGGGGCCTCAGCGGCTGCAGAAACAGTTGAAATTGGCAGAAGCCTCTTAGGGGTCATATCAAGTGCTTTTTAAATGACCCTTTCCCCCTAAGAGGGTTGAACAGCTGGTTGATAGTTTTCAACACTGAGTAGATGTAATCACACTTAGTCTTGTGGTAATTAGGGTTCCGGCATGGTGAGCTGTAATTATAAAGTGAGTGTCACTTGCACATCTTGAATGCTTTCCAAGTTTTTTGGTTCAGGTTCTAGGAAAGCGTTGGAGTTAAAGACTAATGGGTAGCAGAAGAAGTAAAGGAAAACAGAGAAAATGGTAGTGTGTCTGCCATGCCAAAGGCACTGCTGGCTGTGCGGATCAATGCTTCGGACTGTTGTTGCCACGTGACTCTGGGAGGACAAGTGCCTCCTAGTCTGAGCTCTGTCTCAGGGCTGCTTGTCCCGCACACGAGGACTCGGCTGTAGTGCATGAAGAAATTGGCTTGTCGAGTTGTCAGTCCAAATCCGCAGAGCACAGAGTTTTTAGCAGTCCTTTATAGAAAATTAAAAAGAAAAATTTTAAATTGGTGTCTTTGTAAAATCAAACATTGGAGTGAATGGTGGATGTCGTAATTTGGATATTCATAGGTCTTCATGTTTTTCTGCGTTTATCTGGTGTAGAGATGTGTTTGGTACATGGGAAATCTGTAAACATTGAACAGTTTGTGAGGTGTTGTCCTGAAAGTGCTGTTTGCAATTAGGGCTAAGTAGAAGGAGATAGCTTCTTTTAATAGCGCCACTTAGGCCTTTCAGTTTGGGGTTTAAATGACTGCTTCCAGCAGTAGCTCACCCTGCTGGTGGGCTGCAGTGTCTCCTCCCCTCTCCCAGACAAGTACCTCATGAGATCCAGAGGGTGGAACTCCACCATGTTCAGTTGAGTCTTCCACTAGGAACAGAGTCCACATGAAAGGGTGTTTTCTTGTCTTTTAAGGCCTCAATTTCTCTGCTCCTTAAATTTTTCTTAACTCCAAAGCTGACCTGTGGGGTTGCTTCTTGTTTGAACTTAACCTGACTCTTGCGTGATTATGGGGTTGTATGCGTCTGTGTTTTTTAATTGAAGATCTCCAAGATTAGAGACTTGCCAGGCTTGGAAGCCACACTTGAAGTCCTCTCGTTGCTGTAGCTGAGGAAGAATGGTGAAGTTGAGGCCACCTGGGGTACAGATACAGTAAGACCCTCAACCCCTCCACCCTCCAAAATCCTCTCCCAGTTGAGCTGTGTTAACAAGAAAAACAGCACTCCAGAGGGGTGACTGCCTCTCTCCAGGAGGAGGAATACGGAGATTTCAGGAGGAAAAAGAAGGGCATAGCTGAGGTTGGGGAAAGAGGCTGGATGAGTTTGTCTTGAGAAATCACCTTTGTGCTAATCTTTGACTCCTGTCAGTAGGGAATCATTTAGGATTCTCAGGTCTGTGGCTTTGTGAATAACAGTGCAGATAAGTGATTTATTCCATGAAACTCAGTTCTCTTCGTGCAGGCTGTGGTAGAACCAAAGTTGATTCGAATGGTGCGTCTCAGCACATAGATATCCATTTAATGTGCAGTGTTAGGGAGACCAAGGTGGGTGAGTTTCGCAATTAAAGTACCGTTTGCCAAACATGGTGTCCTCTATTCTGTCAGTTACTGAATTTTTACATTTTTGTGGGCTTTTGTTTGTTTTTTGTTTTTCTTGTCTCTTCCTCTTACATTAGCTGTCCTGGAACTCTTGTGTATACCAGGCTGGTCTAGAACTCACAGAGATCCATCTGCCTCCCAAGTGCTGGGATTAAAGGCCTACAATACCAGTCCTGGCTCAGTTGCTTTACTTTTTTAAAGGTTACTGTTTTAATCTTCCAGAGTGTTTATTTGCAAATGTGCACATAGATGCATTTTATCAGTTTCCTGACCGTGTTAGCTATGATTGGCACTTTGAGATCACTGTTAACTGGAGAGGAAGAGGGCGATTCCGAATTTGTTTGCAAATGGTATGAAGGTAGAGGAAAGCCTTGCTGGAGTCGGACATGATTTCACTTGCTAATACCGACAGGTAGAAAGTGCGCATGTCAGCATGCATACGAACCACAGTGGAGGCAGGAAGGGGCAAAGCTGAGAAACGGGAGCTTTCAGGTGAAACTGGTAATGTTCAGATTTAGCAGTGCACACTGAGTGGATGTAACAGCAGTGCCCTCTTAGAAGTCTAGAATTCACATCAAGTTAGCTTTCTGGACCGTAATTCTGAGTAAGTGGTGCCTCCTAATAAACAGTGGTTATTGTCATGGTTTTGTCTTCTGACAGTAAATCAGCTTTTCTCCTGTGGTGGCTTTAGAATTGTTTCTGTAAGTGCCCCGTCTTTAGGCTGTATCTAAAACTGAGAGTTAAAGAATGCTGGAGCAGGCACAAAAGTGTGATGTGCACTGCGCTCCATAGTTGTAACTGGAAGTGGGTGAGCAGATGTACTTGGGAGTAAGTGCTTTTCAGTGCTGACGGCCTGGTTCATAGCGGTCTTTGTGGCCACGTGACAGCGACCTTTAGAGTAGAGAAGGTGGATTGGTTCTGTGTGCTCGGATGTAATATATATATCCTAGGTAACAGCGAGGGGAGCTAGACAGACGGCTCAGTTGGTGCCTGCTGTACAAGCGTGGGGACCCCAGTTAGGCTGTCAGTATGCATGTGAAGCCCGCTGAGGCGTGAGCCCGTCAGTCAACCCCAGTCCTGGGCTGGTAAAGATTTATAACCCTGGAGCTCAGGTTCAGTGAGAGATGCTGACCTCTGGCTCCATATACATGTGCAGATGCACCCCGTCTGATCCCAGGAAATGGGATCTTTTCATTGGGATTTTTTAATTTCTTCACATGGAGCATTTCCTTTGCCTGTCTTCCTTTCGTCCTGTGTGCCCACATGCATGTGTTTAATGTAATGGTAACTCCCCCTTGATGAGGAAAGAATATTCTGTTCTTTCCTCATCACAAACGCAAATTCTTAAACTAAACAAAATTGTACAGGCTGGTGCGGTTCTTATTTCACTCAAGGAGGTTGACAGGAGGTACTGTTTCATTTTTGTTTAAGAGCAATATAAAAAGTATGGGAAAGTCCCCATTTTTTTTTCTTTTTTGAGACAGGGTCTCATGTAGTCCATGCTGGCTCCCAACTCATTATATAGCTGAGGGTGATCTTGATCTTCCTGCCACCTCCCAAGTGCTGGGAATACAGGCTTGCATCATCATTTCTGACCTGAGGAGCTACCCCTGATCCTAGTACCATAATATAGTTATAGTTAATATAAAGTTAAATTGTCTATTGTGTGTTTTTATAATGCTAATGAGCCATATGTTGCCATTTTACATATAAGGAAGCACCTCAGAGCTAAAGCGTTAGAGTGAACTGATCCCGGTTGAGCTCAGGTGCGACTTGATCCTAGCTAGAGAGGAATGACACAGAAGAATTGACTTGTTAGGCATTTCTAACGGTTGTGGAGGTCAGCGCTGCACAGCAGACATTTGGGTTGAGCTGCAAGGCTCAGTTTAAAATTGTAGCCACACTGAAAGAAGAAATAGGTCAAAAATCTAAATATAGTTCAACTCAGTATATCCAAAATGCTATTTTAATGTATGAATATAACTGAGATATTTACATTTGTTATCCATAACAAATCTGTAAAATCCCATGCTACTATAGACATAAAGCACACTTCAGTTCAGAGTAGACACATAGTTACTGTATTAGACAGTGCACATAGGGAAAGTCCTTTTTAGGGTGCTGGAGAAAGTATAAAGTTGACATTTAATTAATGAATGCTTAAGAAAAAGGAACACATGAGAAGAATATTCCTTTAAAAGTTGATGGAAATTGAAGCAGCTATACATTGAACCCAACTGATTGGGATTCTGGGTTGGGTTGAGAGAGGTATAGAAACACAGACTAATAACTATATGATGGACTGTGTGTGTGCATAATCTATTAGTACTTTATGAACAGCAAACTGATATTTAGGAAAATTAATACCATGCAGAGTAAGAAAAATGCTGGGAAAATACTGAAGGTTTGTGGACCTTCTGAGATTTCCCATATTGGGATATTGTTTGATTTGCAGTATATGGTGATTGGTCAAGAAGACTGGAAACTGAGGAATGGATTTCAGATTTAGCTGATAGTGACTTGTTTTTAAGTGTTTTATTTAGGTAAACCTTAAACACATGGAGCTATACTACAAGTCTATCCAGCGCCAAATAATGTACACAGGTCCTTTTCCCTAGAATCTAGATCATGGTAATGAACATTTTTGGGGCTGAGGAGGTGGCTCGATCGTTAAGAGCACTTGCTGCTCTTCCAGAGGACCTGGGTTCAGTTCCCAGCACCCACATCAGGAGGTTCACAACTGCCTGTAGTCAGGTGCCCTCCTCTGGACTCTGGGCACTGCACTCACATGTGCTTGTACATATACTGAACACACACACACACACACAAATGCAGTCTCTAAGTCCCCGTCCCAGTCTCAGCACCGCTCTGGGCAGGCAGATCTCTGGGTTCAAGGCTGACTGAGCTACACAGTGGAACCCTGGATTTCAGGAAGTAATACAGAACATTTTCTGCACCGAAAAAGGTGTTTTGTAGTGATTTCCTGTCAGATGTATTAGCGCTAGGTTAGTTTTGTTTCTGGACTTGGTGATGGCATACATGTTCTCCTTTCCAGGGGTGGGAGGAGTGAGTGAGCCTGTCTCTGCCCTTGTGTGAGTTTGGAGGAGTCAGATGGGATGGGAGTTGATGTGGTACTTTCCCTCCAGTGTGATTTGTGCCCAGACTGGAGAGCAGCTCCTCGGTTTTTACTGACAGCAGCCGTGTAGTGGTTAGTGTTAGGATCTGGAAGTTTTCGAATATAGAGATTTGAATGAACTCCACAGAGGACAACTGTCTGCTTTCAGTATAGTATTCTTATGCATATGGCCAAGAAGTGTGGGATTGTCCCCTTACACGGATGCCTTTTGGAGACTTTTTAATAGTAGCTTCTAGATTAATGTTCAGGTTTTTCAGGCTGCTTAACGAGGTATTTGAGGATGTCTTGCTGTAATTGGGGAGGTAGTAATAAATTTACTTGTTTTTACAGTTAAGCATCCACCTTTTAAGTTAAAAGATTCTGGCATTTGTTAACCTATGAATAACTAGAGTGTTACCTTACCAGAAGATTCTGAATGGTTAAAACCTATAGAGGAGGCTTTACCAACTGAAAATTGCCATGGGAATGCTGGCTAGCAGTGCTGCTGGCCTGTGATCCTAGCACTTGGGAGGTGGGACCAAAAGAATTAGGAGTTGAAGGTCATCTTCTGGCTACAAGGTTAATGAGGTCAGCCTGGGCTATGTGAGAGCCTGCCTCAACCCTCCTCCCTGCCCCTCATCTCCACAGAAAGAAGAAACAGAAATGTATTTGTTGATCATGAATTTTACTTAGAATGTTTGAAGTTTTCCTCCTTCTGTTGGAACCAGTAATTACATCACTGTTAGGCATTACTGCTGAGCAGTGGAAGCCTTTTTGTATAATGTTAAATTGGAGGGAAAGAGTTTCTTTTTCCGTGAAATCTAAGGACTTAGAGTTGTAAAGGTGTATAGCAAAGAAATATGTAGCTTACACTTTATTATATCTAGTTTTGAAGAATGGATATGTTTTGCATGTTCTGTAAAAATTGCCATGAAAAGATTTTATTAACATTTAGATAATGAATGTGTTTGAGCTAATAAAAATTTGTATTCCATGTGAAAACTTTTGTTTTTTGTTTTAAATATGTGTTTGATATGGGAATTTGTATGGCTGCCTTGAGATAGCAGCTGTATCTGCAGGATTGTCTTAGGTCAGTAGGACAAGTGAAGTGCACAATTGGGCAGATTAGTCATTGAAAAAAGACTCCAAAATGTTAAGACTTTATAAAAAACTGAATTTAGAAATTCGCAAAGTAATAGAATGTTATTTAAGTTTTTGGAACTCACTTCTTTGTAAACTTGGACATGTTTATGGTGCTGAGTTTGATAACTGAATTTGCTTTTGTTTTTAGAAACATTTTGTTGTTTGCATGCATTACTTTTTATGTTTTTTTGACCTCTTGAAACTTTACTTAAAAAATATCACAAACAAATGTTTTTCACTGCAGTATGTGGTATGTTGCATTTTCCAGTCTGGCCACTGCTTTAGAGCTCCAGTGTGTCACACCATGAATTGTGCGTGGGTCTGAGCAGCCTGCCTTGACAAGCAGGCAGGAGGCTCAACAAACTAATCAAGATAGCAGGCCGCCTAATGCAGAGCACAGCTGTAAGCATGGCAGAGTTGCAAAGGACGATATCATTAAAGGGGGTGCAGTTTACGGGTGACATCTGCTACCACGTGGTTTTGAATCTGGAGTGATACAGTAAGTTATTTTACGTGTGTGTGTGTTATTTTTTTTTACATCAAGTGGAATTTGCAGTCTATGCTTATACTTTTCAAAAATTTAAGCAGGGTGGAAGTCCAGGCTAAAAGGTAATTTTTCTCTAGAGTAAATCCAACAACTTCTTTCAACAACTAATTGTTAAAAACCTTGAAGTAATTAACAAAACAAGAAGACAGTGCACACCACAGTTGCTCTTCCCCTCCTTTACCTGCTTTTTTTGTGCAGTTGACTTAGTGTCTCAGCGTCGGTAGGAACGCTCCAAAGAGCCGGTGACTTGGAGGCCACTGGAGTGCACACTGGGCTGGTCAGGGAGCTGCTTTGTAAAAACAGTGGTTACCTAAATTTTGAAGAAATGCTATGGATAGATATAAATAGATTTATCAGGGGGAAATTGATGTTAAAAGAAAATCACACTGGTGGGAATTGTAGGATGCAAGCGTAGATACGATCTTAAGTTTATTTGTGCTCATAGCATGAACTGGAAGGATCTGAAGTTTGCCTTGGAAATTTGAAGTAAAAGTTTCATTGATCATTGATTTGCCAGAATTCCATGAAAAAGGTAGGAAAAAATGTAGCTACAGTGTGCTTGGGGCAGTGACTGACCTGAGTCAGGCAGAGCTTGTCTGCTTGGTGGGGGCCAGTATGACACACTCACAGAGATCTGCCTGCCTCTGCTTCCCAAGGGCTGGGCTTAAAGGGTGCTGCGCCACATCCAGAAAGAGAAATTGAAGACATGGAGTATTGAGACTGCTGCCCGTGTTGTACAGAGCTGAATAGAAAGGGCACGTGGTGCTGGAGAAATGGCTGGGTGGGTGTACAAGCGTGGGCACTTAGTCTGGTCAGACTGAGGGTGGGCTGGGGATGTGGAGGGGACAGGTTGGTCTTTGGAGGTCCTTCACGGGCCACTGTAAGTCTAGCTGAGTTGGCCAGCTCCAGGACAGTCAGGCACACCTGTGAATAAACACGCGAGCACACGCACTCACATATACCATACAAAGTGGAACGATGTTACTGTTTTCTGCTGTCCAACAATTTAGTTGGTAAAGTTTACATACGAGTTACAAATCGTATGACACATGAGTCTTTTTCCATGAGAAACTTGGTGATTTGAGTTATTGTTAAGTTTGTTGTAAGAACATAGACCTGCATAGTGAAATCCAGAACAGTCAAGGCCACGGAGAGACCTTTCTCAAAAATCCAAAACAAAAGCCACTAAAATCCAAGAAAGTTATGCTGTGATGGAATGGTGGATGTTGAATGAAATAAATAATTTGAGTTCAGTGGAATACAATGCTGAATTTCAATGAAAACAGTCCATATTAGTCATAGTGTAAGACAGAATTGGTGCAAGAGCTGATAGAGAACCAGGTATTAAAATTAATTATCTGGACTGTGGGTTTCTGTTATTAAATAGGTACTTGTTTTAAAAACTTGGGACATTTCTAGACACTCCCCTGAACTAGGGAAGAAAGCAGGCTCCTGCTTGGCAGGCAGGAGCTCCGCCTTCGAGAGAGAGTTTGTGCTCAACATCAGGGGATATACCTAAAGACTCAATTCCCTGGCTTACATGTTTTATAGTTTATATGTTATCTTTACTAGAATGTCTAAGGCCCCTTAATTGGATGTAATTGTGTTTGATGACCCCTGGAAGTAATGTGTAGGTCATTCAGGAGTGGAATTGGGAGAAACATGAAAATTACAGCAGAAATAAAATTTAAATATTTTCTGCTTTTTAGAGAATTAAACAACATTTGGGGTACATGGAGTTTTATAGTTTTAAGTTAGTGTGAAATTTACATTTTAGCCATTCTGATAGTTAATAGCTTACAGCTCAGAGTTTTTGGAAACTTGGGAGAATAGTTACATTTGACTCTTATCTTGGTTGCCGATCATCCCTCAAATCAGCTAAAGCAAAAAAAATTTCCTTTGCTGTCAGGTAGGGCCTGGGAGTTGATGTAGATGGGATGGGTGAGAAGCGGAGACAACAGAAAGGACTCCTGTAGTGTTGGGTGCTTTCCTGAACCGTGGTGTCTCTGGCTGTGGGTAATGAAGTGGCTGCCTGCAGGGACAGAGACACCAGGGCCCTAAGCTGATGGCTGTAAAGATTCCTATCTATCGGTCCACACAGGAGAGGTGGAAGATGGAGAAGTGTGTGCTGCAGTTAGGGTAGCATTGACGTAGAGTTAGAAACCATCGACGCGCCTGGTAGGGAGTTGTCTGGCTGCCTTCAGCTTGCCTTGCTTTCCAAACCTGGCTTTGACTTGCTAGTTTTCCTTTGAGATGTAGTTACCTTGAGACTTACTCAGTATCGATTTCTGCTCATCTTCATTAAACATTTGCTGGGTTTTGTTTTGCTGTTTTGGTTTATTCTGTATAAACCAGGCCGGCCTGGCTGCAAACTCAGATCCACTCGGCCCCGAAGCTGGAATTGAAGGCTACTCCACTCTGCCTGACCTTGCTGTGTTTTTAAAAAGTGTTTACAAATGATGAAAACAAAAAATGTAAAAAAAAATGAATGATACTTGTATGCCAAAACAATTGAATGAAGAAAGGATTGTTTCATTAAAAAGCTCGGTGTACTAAACACAACGTTAGGCTTAAATTTGTGTGACTGACAAATAGCTTTGAGATGTAAACAATTAACTTCCTCAAGAAGCTGGTAACACTAGCCTTGGATCTTAATTCACCTTTTATAATTTTATAAATCAAGTCAAACAGCAACTAAAGACTGGTTAGATTCGAATGGCAGTGCTTTATTTAATAGGTTATTTCTAATATTTTGAATAGAGTACTTATTTTCTCAAATTCCTGTGATTCTTTTTATTAAAAATTTTTTTATAAGTATATCGGAGGCCGGAGAGATGACTGATGGGTTGAGAGCACATATTGATCTTGCATATAAGTCCTTGGCTATATATTGGCCTCAAGGGGCTTTAATTTTATACAAGAAAATCCTCTAGGTCATGTTTGACCACAGTAAAACTTGATGTTAGGTCGTAGTAACCAGAGGAGCCACTGAGACTTCGCTGCTGTGCTTTGCTCAGACTTGGACCAGAAAAAGAAAAGATGATCAACCTTTATGTGAGCATGGTGGGCTAAACAGCCGTGCGCTGTCAGCATCCCACTGAGACTTCAGAGGATCAGGAGAGTGACCACGAGGAAAAGCCTGGCGACAAGCAGCGTTTGGGATCTTTTACCTTCAGTTTTCTTTTCTTACACCGAACTGGAAGATCTGTGTAGATGAGAATAAGTAGGCAGAGCTCAGGGTAAGGGTGTGGACCGAAACTCAGGTAGGATAACTGCATGGTGAACTAGAAACCAACACCAGCCTGTTTTCTCCTCAGTTCTGTCAGGATCCTATTCCCAGAAGCAAGATTGGAAAATTCATCCCTTTACAGCAAGCTGGTGTGAGAAAGGAAAAACAAAAGATCAGTTGATAAAAGAAGAAGACCCAGGTAAACGACTCAGATTGTTATTGTTATTATAGTGGCACCTGCCCACAGACATTTCCTACTTGACTTTAAATACCTGATCCTAGGCCTGAGGACCCCAGATGCCAAGAATAACAGAAACTGCTGGAGGAGGAAGGAGCGGTGCTGGCTGCAGGAAAGCTAGGAACGCTGTCAGGGCCTTTGAAATCTACAAAGAGGCAGAGTTTAGAAGTTAGAATAGTAAGTCATAGGGTGGGAAGTCCAGAGCACTGAACATTTAATAGAAAAATTAGTTCAGAATCTTAATAGAAAGTTGGGTGGTCAGGAATGTAATGTAGAGAAAATCGAATCAGAACATGTGTGGAGGCTCAGCACAGGAAAGACAGTTACAGACTAGAGAATAAGTGGAAGAAGTTAGTGGTTGAACCCCAGTTCAATTTTATGTAAGAAGGGAAGCCTGGCAGAGGTGCACACCTGCGGACTGCACATCTGTGCCTTTAGTGTGACTGAAGCAGGATTGCCAATTTGAGACTTGCCTGGGCTAGCTCAAGTTCAGCCTGGGTGGTGTAGCAAGACAATGTTTCAGAAATTGAAAGGGTGAAGGGGAGGATGGGGGAGTCAGGAGCTGGACTGTAGCTTGATGATAGAGCCCTTGCCTAGCATGCCCGAGGCTCTGGGTTCAAGCCCCAGGAAAGCACACATCTCACTTAGAGAATGCTCAGCGTGGTGTTTGGAAACACGTCCATGTTGCAGTTTTAGACAGCAGGAAGAAGGGAAGGTGATAATGTTCATAAAAAGGATTATGAATCAACACTGGAAATAACTGATGATGAGATGGTGCTTCCACAGTTCTGAAGGAAAACTGTTGTGTGTGACTCGTTTGCACGCCAGCACCTTGTCACTTGTGTGAGCAGCCATAAAGTCCCAGAACTGCTTAGAGTCTTCCTTCAGATGCCTTAGGAAGCTCCTGAAAGGCATGTACTGCACAAAAGACGCTGGGGTAAACTCCAGAGATGTGGGTGAATAGATCCCTGGGTGGAGGTAGAGGAAGAAGCAAGAATGCAAGGGTTTGGAGAGTAACCAGTTGAATTGGGGGGCAGGAGGAGGAACAGCTCTATGTGGTATGTCACCAGGTAAAACCAAAAGCTGTAATGCTTCGAACCAGAACTTAAATTATTTCAAGTCTTATTTTTAAGTGTGTGTGTGTGAGATGCACACATGCACACACCTCCAGAGGTCAGACACCTTTGATGCTTCTTGAGCTGGAATTAGAAATGCTTATGAGTCACACAGTGTAGATGTTGGGAGTTGAACTTGGGTATTCTGGAAGAGAAGCAAGTGTTCCCATCTGCTGAGCCTCTGTCAAGACTCTGGAACAAGAACTTTTTCGGATTTCAGAGGGTTTTGTTTGTTTTGAATATTTAAGTGGAATTTACCAACAGCGTCAGAGGCCCCCAAAGTTTTAGATTTAGAGGTTCTAGATTTCAGGGTGTTGGACTAGGACTGTTTGTAGAAGCTTTGTGACATGTATTTGTAGGGGTAGTTGAATTTCTTTAATGGCTGTGTGCTCTGGAATGGTGAGTATCATGCTGGGAGAGTTAGGAAGTGTGAGGAGTGACGCCAACTCTTTCTGGAAGGTCTGCTAAGGTTTCTCATATCTTGAGTCAGTTCGGGCAGTTGTTAGTAGGAAAGTCTCACACATGTGCACGCCATCCTTGTACAGAGGTCATGTTAATGTAAAAGGCTTAGATAAGTATTACTGTGAAGTAACTTATTATGTGCTATTAGAACAAGTGTCCGTCCGAGTCAACCAGGCAGTGTTTGGGGCCTTGGCTGAGGCTTGCTCCTAAGTTTGGTTAGCAGCAGATCAGGAAGGTACCTGGCTCTCTGGCCCCGACCAGCTTCTCCTTCTCTGCAGTAGCTGCTCTAGGATTGGCTGAGACAACTGAGAGACAGTTGAGATAGCCTGTCAGACTTCATCCAGTACGTGTGTTTCAGTGGTGGCAGCAGGATCCTGAAAAGGTGGAAGGAAGTGTGTGGTCCTGTGACAGCCGCTGCCTCTCCTTACGAGGGCTGGGAGGAGACCGGTGAGCATGTGATACAGAATATAGACTGGTTGTTTTTGCAACTATGTTTTTATTTTATTTGTATTTGTGTTTGGGTGCTTTACCTGCATGTATTTCTGCATACAGTATGCTAGGAAGCCAGAGGGAGCATTGGATTCCCTGGATTGGAGTTGGAGGTGGGTGTGAGTCACCCTGTAGGTGGGTAATGAGAAGAACAATCAGTTCTCTTTTTTTAAAACCGTATTTTGAGATTATAATTCAATTATATTTCTCCCTTCCCTTTCCTCCCATCAAACCCTCCAGTGTGCTCTCCCCTGCCCTTCTAATTCATAACTTCCCTTTTCACTGTTATTCCATGCGTGTTACATATTATATATATTCTTAAATATAATCTGTTCAGGCCATGTAATGCTACTTGTATGTACGTCTTCAGGGCTGACCATTTGGCACTGGATGGCCAGTTGGTATGCTCTTCCTTGAGGACGGCCACCTCTCCTGCTCCCAGCTCTTCCCAGTTGTCTGGAGTTCTTTTTGTAGGGTTAAGGCCTCCTGGGTTTTGGTTTTTCTCTGTCCACTTTGTCCACTGGTATCATCCTGGTTCAGGTAATGTTTGGGTAGTCGTGTTGGTAAGACATTATGGGTCCAACTTCTGGTATTACAAGAAGGCACACCTCACAGTAAAGGTCCTCTGGCCCTTACAGTCTTTGCAACCCCTCTGATTCCTGAGCCTTAGGTGTGGGAGTGTTTTGTAGATGTGTCCATTGGGGCTGGACTCCACAACTCTGCATTTTGATTGGTTGTGGTTTTCTGTAGTGGTCTCTATCTGTTACAAAGAGAAGTTCCCTTGATGAGGGGTTGAGGACTACCCTTACCTGTAGGTATAAGGACAAATATTTAGAAAGTAGTTAGTATTATGTTGCCTAATAATAAATTAGTGGTTATAGATTGTCCTCCATAACTGTGAGGGTGATTAGCTAGGTTTCCAACACTACAAAGCATAATTCCCCTCTTGTTGAATGTGTCTTCAGTCCTATTGGAGAGTTGTTGGTTACCGCCAAAGTATGTGCACATTTACTGCTCCCTTAGGGTCCTGGTACCCTGCTGTTTGTTGATACAGTTTGTAAGCATCTTAGCTGTGTAGGACTGTTGGGTATCGCTCCCCCGCCACGCCTTGGAAGTTTGCATGGTGCCTTCTAGTCCTCAAAGAGGGCATGCTCAGGTCATTTCCCAGAGCCTTTGGGGTAGCCAGTCTTGTCTTCTTAGTTGGCAAACCATTTCTCTAGCTCCTGAATTGTGATTTGAGTCAGCTTGTAAAAGCAGGCCATTTATTTATTATTTATTTGTTTATTTATTTATTTATTTATTGCGTTAACAGAAACTGCATTGTCCATTTAATAGTATTGGTGGTTCTGCTATGTTTGTTTCATAAAAATATGCTATGAGATTTTTGGAAGCATTGTTTATATATTGAGTTACCAGTTATAGATGTTGGTAATTCATTTGTACTTTGTCTTTGTTGTCAATTACATTACTTTTGAAAATTTATTGCCATTATGTTTGTAATTTGAAATTGGAATTTTTTTCCCCTAAAATCAAATTTGGCATATTGTGGCTATTTTAAGTTATAGACAAATAACTGTCAAGTCTCATGTTTAAATGTAAAGTTTGGACAGATTTGGTAACTGTAGACACATGAACTTGTCCTTATGTCATGCAAATGAGCATGCCCATTCTTTCAGGATTCTTTTTACATCCTGTGGCTGTGATCTTTTCCCATTGTACGTCCCTTTTGTCCTGGAAATGATGGATTGCATTGTCATTATGGGATGGTTTGCATACACTGCAATTGTATTCAATGAAATGAGAATTCTTTTGCATGGAGTTTTTCACACAGCATACTGAGATTCAGACATGCACTTCACCAGCACTCAGTATGATTGGTTTTAAAGTTGTGTAGTGGTGCCTTACTGTAGCCAGTGACAAAGGACGCCCTATATCCTCATATCGTTAGTCATTCAGGGGTGAAATGAAGGACACTTCCAATCTCCTGCCTGTTGTATTGGAAGTGTAGAAACAGGCGATGACGCACACTTGTAGTCTGCTCGTGATAAGCCCTGGTCAGTTTGCGGAACATGTGCTGCTCAGGTGTCTTACATGCAATGCCGCAGTATTAGCAGTTAACGTGTGCACATCCTGCTCTACGGTTTAGTCTCTCGGTGGCTGAGTACCCAGTGCCAGCTGAGTGCCCTCAAAGTTTGTGCCCTGTAATTCTTTGAAACCCTTCTGTTCTCTAGCACCCTTCCCACTTTTCCCTGTTTTTACACAGCCTGCCGTTCAGCATTGCTTTCTTTCTCTACTGAGTCAGGACCCCTTTCTGTACTGATGGTTAACCAGTCAGTGGTGTTTTCTGTTGTGTACTGATGGTTAACTAGTCAGTGGTGTTTTCTGTTCTGTTCTGATGGTTAACTAGTCAGTGGTGTTTTCTGTTCTGTTCTGATGGTTAACCAGTCAGTGGTGTTTTCTGTTCTGTCTGAATGGCATGGGCATGATCTCTGGTTCTTGTTGAGTCCGGGGCAGTCTTCCTTGTCACCCTTTGGGATGACGTAGTTTTGACTGGTTTCTGTGTAGGTTTGCATAACTTATGGCTAGACACTTACAGGTAGGTGTTCTGTCTCTTTGCAGTTTCTGTATACTTTGCCTTGAAGCTGCTGGTTATGTGTTTTGAGCTCGCTGCTCAGTCTTTTGTGTGATGGGATTTGTCTTTTCCTCAGGCATTAGATTGTTGCTTCATTTATTTCCCTTTTATGCTCACCCTGAAGATGGTTGTGCTGCATTTGTATATATTTGGTTTTTCGCCCTATTCTTGCAGAAGAATAAAGTTCATCTCTGTTACTCCACCTAGGCCATTATGTGTGTTCTTTCCCCTTTGTGTTTTTTGCGTTAGGGAATATGCAACATACTAAATGTTTTTTTAAAACTCACTTATTCTGTGTGTATCAATGTTTTGCCTGAGTGTATGACTATGCACCATGTATGTGTTTGGTGTCCAAGGAGACCAGAAGAAGGTATTGAATCCTGTGGAACTGGATTTACAGGTGGTCGTGAGCCACCATGTTGGTTCTGGAACTCAAACCTGAGTCCTCTGCAAGAACAAGCACTCTTAACTACAGAGCCATCTCTCTTTCTCCAGGAACACATAACGTCAAGGCAAATCCATGGAAATGTTCTCACGGTTGAAGTTTACTAGGACTGGTTACCTTATAAAGCAGATCTTTTGAACTTTTAGTACTAGAAAACTGAAACTCCGTGCCCATTAAGTTCTTGTTTTTTTGTGTCCATTCTCCATTTGGATTTTGACAACCATTTTTCTTTACTGTGGTTTTGACTATCTATTTCACGGGAGGAGAATTATATCGTATTAACTTTTGTACCAATTTCAGTTAGAATAATGCCCTCAAGTTTTGTCCATGTTGTTATATACTATATAGTAATTCATTATATCTGTGATATGAGTACTGTGGATAGTGCTCTAGATATGGAATGCAAATACATTTGCTAATCATATGCTAATTTTATTAAGTTTTTTGAGGTACTGCTTTTGTTGACCAGAATGGCCACACCTTTTTCTGTTGCTGACAGTGTACCAGTGGTGTGCGCTTCTCTGTTCTCACAGTGCTGCTCTCTATTTGTCTTTATAGTAATCATCCTACTGATTGGGGTAACATCTCAACATGGTTTTGACCTCTAATTCTCTGTAATAAGTGATGTTGAATCGTCTTTTCGTAGGCTCACGTTCTATTTGATCTTAGAGAATTGATTTTGCAAGTCCTTTGCCCTTGAAAGAGTTAGGCCATTTGTTATCTGTTGTTGTAAATCCTCTGTGTAGTTTGAGAGTCGCCCCGTGTCCTCTCATTACATCTTATGCCCAGCCGGATGCAGAAGTTCTGCAGTGATGAAGCCCTATTTGGCCAACAGCCTGGAACTTTTTCTCTAGTTTTCTTCTAGGAGTTTCATGTTTTTACATTTTATGTCCTGATTTTTAGTCCATTTTTAGTTAATTTTTGTATGTGGTATGGATTGTCTTTTTGTTTTGCATGTGGATATTGGGCTTTACCAAGATCTTTTCTTGAAGAGATGTTTTTCCCCACTGTGTATTCTCGGTACCATTATGAAAAACCATTTAACCTTATGCTGGCGTTTCTTTCTGGGTTGTTTTGTTCCATTGGTTTTCATGGGTTTGTCAGTAAGTCATAGCATTCTGTTGATTATACTGATTTTTAGTATGTTCTGAAATCAGAAAGTGTCAAGTCTTGTTGACAATTGTCTTGACTCTTTTGGGTCTCGGACTACATTCAAGTGGCTTTATACAAAACTGTGCATTAGCTGACTTTGCCATTTTAACCACGTGGTTTATTCATGTCTTTAATGTCGCTAATCCTTTCTTATTTTCATAGTTCAATTTCTTTTTTGTTAACTCCTAAGTATTTTAATGCTATTATAGATGAAATTGTTTTCTGTTTTTTTAATATTTTGTGTATATGAATAGCAAGTGTTTTTAATGTGTTGACTTTGTTTTCTGCTACGTTGCTCAATTTGTCAGTTAGCAGCAATAGGATTTTATTTTGAATTCTGTAGAGTATTCTTCATTTAGGATCAACCTATTATCCATAGGCAAAGATAATTTTCCTGTTTCTTTCTGAATTGAATGCATTTTTATTACTTATCAAATTTCTATGCACACATTTCTGGTGATGCAGTGGATGGGAGTGGTAAGAAAAGGGAGCACTGTCTTGTTTCCGGACTTAAGAGAACACTCAGTCTTTACTCCTGTGTTTACTGTGGGCTCATCACTTGTGTGAGCATTCCAGTCTGAGGTCTATGGGCAGCAACTGTTCAGGACAGCTGTGAATGCTAGGGTGTTTGTAGATGACAGTGGTGTCTAAAGGTTGGATATCCCTTAGTTGTGTAGTTTTTATCAGGTTGAAGTGGTTTTTATATTTAGTTCTATAATAAAGTAGTGCTGAGTTTGGTTGTGTGGGTTTTGTACATCAACTGAGATGAAGTTCTGACCCCTCCCCCATTACTGTCGATTACAGTAGTTGCTCTTGTGTTGAGCTATGCGTGCCGTCCAGGAATATGACTCACTTGGTTGCAGTACGTAGTTCTTTATTATACTGTTGGATTTGTTTTGGTAATACTTTACTTGTTATTTACATCCTTCATTAGAGATACTAGATTAGGTTTCTTCTTGTGCCTTTGTCTTGATTCGGTTTCAAGATAATTGACCTCATAGAATGAGTTTGAAGTATTCTTCAGTTCTTTGGGAAAATTTGACTCTTGAGTGTTTGGTAAAATTTTCTAGAGGAGGTGTCTGGTCTTGGGCTTTTCTTAGTTTGAAAAAATCTTAGAGACTTAAAAAATTATTAATAAGTTTAGGTATTTTGCCTACATGTATATGTGTGTATCGTGGAGGCCAGAAGAGAGTATGTCAGATCCCCTGGAACTGGAGGTAGATAGTGTGAGCCACTGTGTGTGCTGGGAGTTGACCCTGGGTCCTCTGCAAGAGTGTCCAGTGCTTTGACTCACTAAGCTATCTCTAGTTGAAAACTTTTAATGGCTGCATCTGTGTAATTCGTGTCTCTGGACCAAAGTACTTGATAAGAATATGATGGCCCAGTGACTTCGGAAGTCAGCCCTCCCAGTTTGTGGCAGTAGTTTGTGGCAGGAACTTGAGGCCCGTAGTTTTCAAAGGCCCACCTCACGTGAGCTACTCCTGCCAGTCAGGCTCCACGTAGTAATGGTCCCACAGCCTTTGAAAATAGCATCACTACAATTACAGGCATTTGCTGTACCATGGAACCAATGCTCACTCCTAATCAATTCAACCATAATAGCATTTAATCTCCTTTACTAGTTATGAATTTTTCAGAGGTTTTACTTGTCTTGTGGCACACAGAGGTTTATTTTTATGCATATACTGTGTGTGTGCACTTGTACACGTGTGCATTTGTGGGTATAGGTGCCTGCAGAGTCCAGAAGAGGGCGTTGTATCCCTTGGAGCTGGAGTTACAGGTGGTTGTGAGTCACCCAGACTGGGTGCCAGGAACTGAACTTTGGTCCTCTGGAAAATCAGTAAGTTTTGTTAACTGCTCTCATCCAAAGTAATTATGTTTTTAAGTATCTATTCAATTCTGGGTTTTCTTATTTGTTGGCCATTGTGGTTCCCTGTGTTCCCTTCTGCTTCCTGACATGACTTCCTTTGCAGGATTCTCTTCATTTCTGTTTCCAGTGGTCTTCTTTTGGTTCTCAGTTTTGTGGATCTTTTTTTAATACTTCTGTCTTAATATTTATTCCCGTTTTTCTAACTTGTTTTAGCTTAGTTCTTTTCTAGTTCGTTGAGGCATAGTTTCTAAATTCTCAGTGATAATCCATTTTGATGCGTTGATTGATTAGGAGTGAGCATTGGTTCCATGGTACAGCAAATGCCTGTAAATTGTAGCATTTGAGGTAGCTTAGACTACACATCAAGGTATTATCCTAAAAGTATCCTTCAAAGAATTTTCTGAGAGAGCAAGATGCTAACTTCCCACTGGTGTGTAAATTCCTTGCTTCCCTCTGATGCTGGCTTTTGGTCTCATTGTATTAAAGTCAGACAGATGCTTTTAGGCTCTGAAATTCTTGACACTTGTAGCTGTGTGTATCTGAATGTCTGATTACTGTTCTGAAATATGTCATTTTCTAAAATATATTTGTTTCCTCAGCATGTTTTCTCTTTTCATACCAGATGTTATTATAATTACGGAGCCAATATTGTCACATAATATTAACTAAAGACACTCCCCCGTTTCTTCAATTTTTCCCCCCAAAATTTCTTTCTTGTTCAATGCAGCACTTCACATTTGGTTGCCATTTTCTGTAGATGCTCATGACATGTTTTCAATGACTTTTCAGTTATGAGTATTGGTTGACTGCATTAGAAGGTCTCTGTTGGAATGTGTTTTCTCAGGGTTAGGATGTAGTGGGGCAGCGGGATGTAGCGGGGCGGCGGGGTGT
>LOJH01019956.1:0-20977 GCA_001685095.1 Ellobius talpinus | reverse complement strand
CATCTGTAATGAGATCTGGTGCCCTCTTCTGGCCTGCAGGCATACATGCATACATGCATACAGAATATTAATAAATAAATATATATAAAAAATAATTGATGTGCAAGAAGGACCCAACTCACTGTGGGCAGTAACACCCCGGGCAAGCGGCCCTAGGTTATGTAAGGAAATAAAAGGAAATAAAATAAAATAAAAGGAAAGAAAGAGCAAGCCATGGAAAATAAGCTGATAGCATTCCTCCATGGTCTCTGTTTCAGTTCCTCCGTTCCTCCTTCCTTGAGCTCCTGCCCTGGCTTCCCTTAACGGTGGACCTATAAGCTGAAATAAAACCATTCCTCCTTAAATTGCTTTCAGTCATGGTGTTTATCATAAAAATAGAAAACAAACTAGGTCATGAAAAAGCCAAAACCAAAGAGAAAATCATGACTGCATTAAGAGAAAGTGTAAAAGGGAACCACAAAAGATTAATAGCTGGCATCACATTAGAAACAATGCAAGACATATTAAGTGCTAAAATAAAAACTGCCAATCAGCTGGTGCCTCCATTTGTTATCTGAATGCAGGTTTTGTGTGAACTACACTGGCAATAAAGTTTTGGGGTCCTGGAGGAAGCTGTGAATGGAGGCCTGTCTATCCCTCACAGGACCAAATGATTCCCTGGTTATCATTCTGAAAAGCAAGGTGTTCAAGGCAGGAGGGCATGAGAAGCTCACCCTGGACAGTACAGGCTGCATGTGCTTCCAATGGAAGATGGAGGTGCTTCAAAAAAGCAGTTCTCTCTGTGTGTAACAACGTACCCAGGATGCAGAAGAGATGTGGAGGAAAGCTCATGATGCTAACCAAGAGGATCCAGTCTATGAGAAGAAGCCCAAGAGAGATGGCAAAGAGGTGGAACTGTTCCCAAATATCCCTTGCTAGGAGGAGATGGGTTCACTCAAAAGAAAGCAAGCTTCCTCAGAGCCCAGACACTGGCTGCTGAGAGCTAAAGCAATTTTCTATGAAGATTTTTCATGAAGACAACAAACTTACTGGCCAAGCCAACAACAAAGTTGGACAAATCGGGTGGGGGGGATCAACTAAACCAACAGCTGGTTCTCTGATCGGGTACAAGGCAAGGGTATTACCTTCACCAACTCTAAATACCGTGGTGCAGGAGGTCCTAGCCAGGGCAGTAACACAGGAAAGGAGAATTAAAGCAGAGATCGAGGAAGTAAAGCTGTTGGTAAACAAAGGTGGCAAGGTTGACGTCCTATGTAAAAAGTATTCTAATGAGTCTACAAAAGCATACTAAAGCTAATAAGCAATTTAGAATGTTCATAATACACAGGATCAATATGACAAAATCAACTTTTCTATAAAACATCAATAAAGAATCTAAAATTAAAGTTAAGAAATAATTCCAGGGGTTGAAGAGATGGCTTCAGAGGTGAACAGACTGCTCTTCCAGAGGACCTGGGTTTGATTCCAAGCACCCACATGGCGGCTCTCAACTGTCTGTAACTCCAGTTCCAAGGGATCCAATCTTCTCTTCTAGCTTCTGTGAGCACCAGGCACACAAACATACATGAGGTAAAATACCCATACATATAAAATAAATATACATAAATCTCAAAAAAAATTTAAAAAAGAATTCCATCTACAATGGATTCCTAATTAGTAACTACTCAGGCCTGGCATGTGGTGGCCCAGCACACAGGAGGCAGAGGCAGATGAATCTCTGTGAGTTCAAAGCCAGCCTGAACTACATAGTGAGCTTCAGGACAGCCAGGACTTCATAGAAAGACCTTGTGTCCAAAAAAAAGTCCCAAAACAAAACAAAACAAAAAAACTACCAAAAAGAAGTACAAACCTATATATTTTCAACAAACATTTAAATATCAAATAATCATAAAAACACATTTGATATTTAAAAAAAATATGTTCTTGGTCTGCAGGACTTGGTACTATTAGGATAGCATTTCTTCTTAAATCAAGTCTACTGACTCAATACAATCTCAAAACTCTTTATAGAAATGAACCCTAATTTGAGAGTTACAATTCTCTTCACCTTTATATGCTTGAACTTAATCATAATAAAGAGGTTTTTGTTTGCTAAAAAATACCAGTGGAAAGAAAAAAATCAACAGCTAAGCCAAGGGCTACCTTACTAGACCTCACTCTCCATCCTCAGCCCACACCGCTCACCTGCAGCCGACCCTTGCTTCCAGCCGACCTAGCACACATGGGTAGCAGATGCGTACGTGGAAAAGGCTAAGACGGCTCTGAAATGCAGTCAGGAGGGGCAAGGACTACAGCTGCTCCTGTAGGACCCCCATCACCAGCTTTCAGTCTCACAGCTGACAGCAACGCCACGCTGCATGTGTCAATCTCTGACTGACCACAGGTCAGACTGGTAGCCATGGGAGAATTGATGACATCTGCATAGTAATTGTCTGAGCTGGGAGCTGAGATGGTTGGTGCTTGAAGATCAGAGCACCAAGCAAGATCTCTTAATGCTGCCAACTTCACTCCCCCCACACTCTCACCCATTCTGTTCCAAACGTCTGCACATTCCTTTCACTTTCCCTTCCCAAGTGCATACTCTAAAGCCAGGCAGACAGGGAAATAAACCTTTTTCTTTTGTTCATTTCCTGCCAAGTACTTGGTACTTTCTTCCCAGATGGACATCACCCATCTTCTGTCTAGATCCTCAGGGACCACTGTGACTTAGGTAGGGTGGTGTTAAGCCTGAAAAGGGGGTAGAAGTCTTATGTCAATGGATCATCCAGCCTCCCATCCAGGCCCAACATTTCAAACTAGTCGAATATGTCTTCCACTTCCTGCTGCTACACATGAAGGCACAGAAATAGCTCCTAGCAACAATAGACACCAGTCCAGGAACGAGTACAGAATACAAATTTGCACAATCTGAGGGGCAGTAAGGAAGATCTATCTATCTGTCTTTATGGAAACCCACTAAACCTTATGAAACCAGGCAATTCTTAAGTTGTTTATAGTTAGCTGTTGTTGTGAGTTTTTTTGCTTGGTTGGTTGGTTTTGGTTTTTTAGATAAGGTTTCTCTGTGTAGCCCTAGCTGACCTAGAACTTGCTATGTAGACAAGGGTAGCCTTGAACTCAAAGAGATCCTAAGTATTAGAATTAAAGGTGTGTACTACCATGCTACAATTCCTTTTTTTAAAATTGATGTGTATACCTGCATGTAGGCATGTGTACGTGAGCATGGGTGCCTGAGGAGGCCGGAGGCATCAGATCCCCTGGAGCTGCCTAAGGTGGGGACCGGGAGTCAAATACAGGTCCTCTGGAAGAGCAGCATGTGTTGTTAACTGCAGAGCCATCTCTCCAGTCCCTTCTACAGATCTTAAGTCCTAAGAGTGTTAAATAGTTCTTTTTGTGTGCTGTTTGTTTGCTTGCGACTGAGTCTTCTAGATCTCAGGCTTGCTATACAGTTGAGGATGGCCTTGAATTCCTGATTCTCCTGCCTTAACCTCTCAAATACTGGGATTACAAGCATACACCACCACACCTAATCTATTTGGTGTTGGAATGGAACCCTAGGTGGACACTCTACCAACTAAACTACAGCCTCAGTCCCTTAACCATGTCTGACGTACATTTTCCCGAGTATCTCTGACTATTAAGAACATCTGGCCTTTCACTTTCATCTCCCACTTCGAACCTCTTTCCACTCTTAACTGCATTGCTTTTCTTTCTCTTCTCACCCATTTAGAATAATCTGGTTTACCAGATTATCCAATAAGAATTCTGCGATATACATGAAAAAGTGACCATAACTATTTAAAATAATATATAATCCTTACTAAAAAAGAAAAACATTAATTTTAAAAGATCCTGCTTGGCAGGAGCCATCCAAACTTAAAAGAGGCCTAAGTCAAACACAGCATTGTGTGCTCCAGTGTTCTCATTTACATACAAAGACTCTACTGTCCATGAATGTCAGATGCTTTCTAGATGACAGTGATAGAGCATCCTTACCACATCAAAGCATACACACTTTCACCGTCCAATTCTCTTACCTTTTATTCAATTAAACTGTGTGTCACCATCTGAGACAGATTTAGAGAAAACTGTGGCTGATGCCTGGATCTCACAGAAAAGACTTTTAAGAACTAAAAATGACAGGCTAAGAAAAGCCATTAGATTAATGAGGCTGGACAGGAGGAGAATAAAAAAATTTACCCTCAACTTAGAAATAAGAACTGTCCAGAATGTAGGCTTTAAAAAGACAATGTATTGCCAAGCAGTAGTGGTGCACGCCTTTAATCCCAGAACTCCGGAGGCAGATGCAGGAGGATTTCTGTGAGTTCGAGGCCAGCCTGGTCGACAGAGAGAGTTCCAGGACAGCCTGGAATACACAGAGAAATTCTGTGTTGAAAACAACAACAACAACAACAAAAAGACAATGGACTTATAATACTTGATCACACTCATATATTTATAACCAACATTGTACCACAAAATAAAATACTCTTTTTTTTGGTTTCTCAAGACAGGGCTTCTCTATAGCTTTGGAGCCTGTCCTGGAACTCAATCGTGTAGACCAGGCTGGCCTCGAACTCACAGAGATCTGCCTGCCTCTACTTCCCAAGTGCTGGGATTAAAGGCATGCACCACCACCAACCAGCTAAAGTACTCATTCTTTAAATCCTTCCTCTTGTACCCTAGCTATTTTTGTGTTAGCCAAATGATTCTCCTTCCTTTCCCTGGGCTTCTAACAATGAACATCATCTGACATTACACACATCATAACTCCATGGCAGACCAACATGGTTCTGAGTCAACCCAAAGACTTCTGGTTCAAACCAGGATAATTATCAAATTAAGATAGTACTGGTTCACCTAGCCATCCCACACAAGCAGCTGGTCTATTTCAAAGCTAAATGCTTGCCTTGGGGTAACCCTACACATCCCAAGAAGGCTGTACTTTAGGATCTGTCTAACAGAGAACTTTTTAAACCAGCAGAGGCTGCAGGAGCAGGTTAATTCGAGGCTTTCACTAAGAAGCTAGAAGGCAGTATTAGCAGGTGCGATGGTACCCTCTCCCTAGATACATATTCCACTGTAAATCACGCATGCAAATACTTACTACTTGAGTTTGTGTGCCTCCACTGAGTCCGCAGACACAAATCTCAACCAAACTAAGGCCACAGTTCCACTTTTGGGGAAAAAGTAATTTCATTTTTAAGCAGGTAAGAGATAAATATATAGAAGAGGCATTTTTGCTTGGTTTTTGTTTTTTACTTTGAGCTTGAAGGTTTAGAGTAAGAGTTTTTCTATGAGGGAGTCTTTTAATATTACAAATTCTAATTTTATTCTCTTAAGACATAAAGAATACAGAAAACATCACTCTCACACCAGGACTGGCTCCCATTTGATCAGCACATGGTTAAGGTGATTTTACATCTGCTTACCTCTCTTGAGTACCTTAAACATGCATTGCCACCAATTAGGATAACTCCTACAATGAACTATGAAAAATCAGTCAGATAGCCCAGTGGGTAAAAGGTGCCTGCCACCAAGACTGAGGACCTGAGTTGAATTCCTAGGACCCACATAGTGGAAGGAGAGAACTGACTCTCTGTAAGTGCCCTCTGACCTCCATATGCATGGTGTGCACAAATAAATAAATGCAAAAAATTGTAATCAATTATTCTGTCTGCTAATAAAAGCAACAAATATCAGCTAAGAAGAAAGCTGAAGGGATTAAAATTTGTTTAAAGTAAAACATTCTCTAATCCCACTCAGAATGCCAATCACTCTATAGATTATCATGTTTCAAAACATACACTATCATCTCGATATACAGACCTCATAAATATACATGGAAAATGAGATCATGTTTTACATATGGCATGGTTACTTTGTACTTTTCAAATTAATTAATTGTGGGTTAATAATTCAGATCTATCTCATTTTCAGAAATGTTTACAAATATTCAACTTTCTGAACAGATCATAAATCTTTTCAAAATCTCTACAATGAAAAAACAAAAATCTAACATAAACATTGCTAACAGTGAAGCATAAAGCCTATGAGTACTGAAATCTTCGTGGTTGAACTTTTAAGCAGTGGTATGTAGACAGCACATCTTTCCAAATCAGCTGCCATTTCTACTTTGGAAAACATTTCTATTATCACTGTCTCTGCACATGTAAACTTAACTTCAAATTACAACCTGAAAAAAAATGCCAGTAGTAACTGAAAATTAGGTAATATATATGAGAATATGAAAACATATTTCCTATATATGACTCCTATTCACCAGGAGAGGACACGTAAAATTTTTAAATAATATAATCTTATAAATCTCATACATCTTCTGAGTTGAACCAAACTTTCAGAAAATACCTAAATCCACTCACCCAAATAAAAACAAAACAAATTAAATCATAGACTCATATTTTCTTGTTTCAACATAGAGTTAGGGTTACAGGGCAACCAAACAGCCTTCACTCTGAGGTGATCCCACAGGAGAAATGGAGGGATTCAGGACTATCCCAGTTGGCACAAAGTTCTGAAGGAAGACATAGCAACCACACAGAGGGGGCTGGATATATGGGGACAGGCAGGCATTTTATATATATATAAACAACTGAACAATTACAGCAGGTACACAGGGGTTCAAGGCCAGCCTAGATTACTCAGTGAGACACTGGAAGTGGGAGTTTGTATGGGACCCAGGCACAGTGTCACATACTGGTAATTCCAGCACTTAGAATCAAGTTCAAGGTTGTTCTTTGATAAATAACAAATTCAAAGTCAGCCTGAGCTAATGAGACTTCCTCTTTAATTATTATTATTATTACATTTTATTATTTAAAACGTTTCAATCACTGCAGCAAGAAAACAGACGTGCGGCTCTCGTGGATGGTTAACTACAAAAGTAGTTCATAGTAGGTGTAAGATACAGTGTTATGACAACGATGGCCAGAGAACTCTCCGTAAGCTTGTATTTACCAGACAGAATTTCACTACACAGCCCACACTAGTCTTGGAAGCTGCAATGCTCATGGCACAATCTCCTGAGACTACAGGAGAGCGACACCACATCGGGCTACCAAGTTCTTATACGATGGCTTGTGCAGCATAACGTTTACAACAGACTGCAAAAGGCAAAGATATAAACTGCAAAACAAGTTAGGAAAGGATATAAAATAGGGAATATCCAAAGGGTGGGCTTGGGGATGACTCAGTGGGCAAAGTGCTTCCTAGGCAAGCATGAAGTCCCGATTGTGGATCCCGCATAATTGCTGAGTGCATTTACAATCCCAGAGCTAGAGGAAGGGGCAGACGCAGTCAGACCTAGGGTCTTGTTGGCTAGGTAGTCTGAAACAGCGAGCTGCAGATTCAGTTAGAGACCTTGTCTTAAAAAATAAAATAAAATAAAAAATAAAGGTGGTGAGCAATAGAAGACACTCAATATTAGCCTTTGGTCTGGGCATGTGCACCCACACACACTCGTGTGTGTGTGTGTGTGTGTGTGTGCACACACACAGATGTGCATATACACATCACGCACACATACAATTTTTTTTTAACAATTCAAGAAGGAGGGGGAAAGAAAGAACAGAGAACAAATAGTCGGGACTAACATCAGTTCCTAGCAGCTAGACCACACACCTAACAGGCCGAATTCTAGTGTGTGCCCATTATATCTCACTCAACCTGACTTCATTTTAAATAAAGGGAAGGCAATAACAAGGAGTCCTTATTAGATTAAGTTAATAAATTTTAAAAACAAACAGAGATATAAAACTTAATGTTTATCATACTTATAAATTAATTTTGTATTTGGCTTTATTTTTATTTAAAAACTGTATTTTAGAAAGGCTCATATATCCCAGTTAAACTTTTTAAAAAGATTCTGTGTATGCATAGGAGGTTTATGCACCTATGTGCACATGGGTGCGTGATGCCCTAAAAAGAGGGGGGTCGGATCCTCTGGATCTGGAGTCACAGACTGCCTGGTATACAGGCTGAGTACCAAACTCTGGGAGAGTCCCCTGAAAGAGCCACAGGGTTCTCAAGGCTGAGCTATCTCTCCTGCCTCCATTTTTTGTTTGTTTGAAGATAGGGTTTCACTATGTAGCTCTGGTTGTCCTGGAACTATGCAGACCAGGCTGGCCTCGAGCTTACAGAGATCCACCTGCCTCTGTCTCCCAAGTCCTGGGATTAAAGGGATGCACCACTATGCCCAGCTATGTGTAGCCCAGGCTACACATAAGCCTGAACTTATGATCCTCCTGCCTCTTCTCCTCTTCAGCACATCCCACCTGTGAACACCACCACACCTGGCCATCTCTGTTTTTTGCAACAGGGTCTCACATAGCTCAGGCTGACTTCCAACTCATTACTTAGTGACCAGGTTCTCTATCAACTAACCAAACCCCATCAAGGGGGCTGCAGCTGGGGTTCCTTGTCAGACACCACACTGCTCCTGAGCAGTGAATCAAGGATGCATTGTAAGTCAAGCTGTCCTCAGCCTCTGTCCTGAATCCAAGAGGATTTATGAATTGAGTCACAAATATGCTCTAAGATCCAGCTCTTCATACAAGGCAAGGGTCTTCATGATTCCTTGCCCATTAATGGCACTGGAAATGCTGGTGTGACAAGCACTTTGTCAAACACGTTGCTTCAGGTGTTCTGGTCACCCTGGTAGGGAACTTGTCATCACTTCTACAAACAAGGCGTAAGATTGAGAACAGTCAACAATGTGCATGCATGGGTGACTGCCACCAGAATTCACTGGTTGCTGGACAACTCTGTATCCCCCATGTGGAGGAAGATACCCCTCCCTTCCCAACCAAGAACAGGGCTAATCATTAAAGTATGTGCAAAGTCTCTGCAAGAAGGAAGGTGGAAAAGTGACAGAGGAAAAAGCTCAGTACTTCATAAGGAAAATCCAGGTCATTTCAAAAAAGCAAAAGACATTTTAAGCAAAACTTAAATCTTAAGACAATTTTATGTAGAATATGAAAGAAACAGACTAAAAGACAATATTGCTAGGGCTGGCAAGATAGCTCAGTGAGTAAAGACATTACTGCCCAGCAAGATGACTTGTGCTTAGTCCAAGGAACTTGTACGGTAGACGATGAAACCAACTCTGACCCCTACATACAGTTTTATATGCATGCATGCACTCATTGTGCGCACACACGTGCACACACACAACAAATAAATGTAAAAAAATTTAAACATTAATAAGAGATCATACTATTGATGAGAAGTTTGCAATATTGTCAGTTACATTTATATTTCTACAGTTTAAAGAAAACAAAACTGAACATAGCAGTGCATGTCTGTAATCCCAACACTGGAAGACTGAGGCAGGAAGATAGCTCAAGGCCATCCTGTGCTACAGAATGAGACCCCTGTCTCTAAGACTAAATGGAGGGGGTGGAATAGGGAACAACATCGTATCTTGCTATCATTAATGCTTCATTTTATTCTCTTACTTTAATCCCTAAATTAAGCCTGATTTATAGCAGAAGTGGAGGAGGAAAACAGGAGTACCAACAGACCCACCAGATTAGGTAGAAAATGATGGAACTCACATCTCAAGAGACAGGGGCACATGACTTGAAAGAAACTATTAACAACCTGCTCCAGGGAGCAGCAAGAAGAGGCTTGCCAGTCTACTTATATCCACCGTTCTGTGGTAGAACAGTGAAAATGCCCAGCTGAAAACAGAGTCTCATGGAAACAGAGCCTCCTCAGACCGTAGTTCTAGAAAAGAGACCCATAATGAGAAAAGTGCTAACACTGACTGTGCCAATAGATGCTACCTGAGAGTCTGTTTAAAATGCAGACTTGGGAGCTGAAGAAATGGCACCAAGAGAGGTTCACTACCTGTAACTCCAGCTCCAAGGGACTCATCATCCTCTTCTGGCATCATTGGGCATACGTGCATGGGCGCGCGCGCACACACACACACACACACAAAATATTAAATTTAAAAAAGTAAAATGCATGGCTCTTTTAACAATGACAAATAAAGAATCCTGTTTGTTGACAGAGATTTCTGTCCCACCTGGTCCCACAGCCGTTCAGTCCCAAAGAAACACACAGAGGTTTACATTAATTGTAAACTGGTTGGCCTATTAGCTCAGGCTTATTAACTAATTCTTACATCTTACCGTAACCCATAATTCTTGTCTATGTTAGCCATGTGGCTTGGTACCTCTATCAGTGAGGCATTCTCATCTTGCTTCCTCTACATCTGGATAACGACTCCAGACTGACTCTTTCCTCTTGCCAGAATTCTGTTCTGGTCGCCCCTCCTCTAATTCCTACCTGGCTACTGGCCAATCAGCATTTTATTAAAATACAAGTAACAAATCTTTACAGGGTACAAGATCATTGTCCCACAGTATCTGCTAGTGATTTTAAAAGAAAAAGAAAACTCCAAACCCAACCCAACAACAAATCTATCCATTTAAAACTCAATAGGCAAGAGGTCTAGAGAAGAGCTCAGACCTCCTAACTCCTGCTCTTACAGCATCTAGTTCTGCCATAGAGGGGGGATCAATGACTTCCTTGAAGAAGAGGCATTTCCACGCTTTTACCTTTAGGGCCTAAGTTGATCTTACAGTGATGAAGAGGGTCCTGGGGGAGTTAAGAATACCTGGAAAGAAGTTGGATATATAACACACACCTCTAACCCCAGTCCTGAGGAGTCTGAGGCACTAGGATGATCACTGGTTCAGGGCTGGGAGTGGGAGGGATGAGCAAAAAGAATAACTTGAATGGTACAAAAAACGAGAATAGGCCAGGCGGTGGTGGCACATGCCTTTAATCCCAGCACTCAGGAGGCAGAGGCAAGCAGATCTCCGAGTTTGAGGCCAGCCTGGTCTACAGAGTGAGTTTCAGGACAGTCAGGGCAAAAACAAAAACAAAAAAGCTAAGCTTTATTTAGAGAAGACTCACCCTCGCAGACAGTGGCTAGGGGTCACTACTTAATCAAAAGCTGCGTCTCACTCCAGTACAGTTTCTCATGACCTCCAAGTGCAGATTGAGAACATGATCAGAGGGCAGGGAACATTTCTTGTGGTGTTTTTGGCCGTGTTGAGATCAAATGCCCTTCCCCAAAGCCAGTGACTACCTGTCTTGAGAACACAGGCACAAGTATACAGATGTCGTCATAATTCTTAAGAGAAAAGGTTTGCTATAAGTCTTTACATTTCATTTTAACAAAAAGAAATGAGACTTAAAGATTAATGGGAGGGGAGGACTAGAGAGCTGGCCCAGAAATTAAGAACACTGGCTGTTCGGTTCCCAGCACCCACGTGTTGGCTCCTGTCTGTAACTCCAGTTCCACTTACATATATTTGGGGGAATCTCACACACAAAATCTCTCTCTCTCACACACACACAAAAAAAAGATTAAAATGGATTTTAAATTTATATGCTTTTTTCCTACCAAGAATATATAGAACTGATTTTTGTTGTTGATATTTTTGTTTGTTTTTTGAGACAGGGTTTCTCTGTGTAACAACTATGACTGTCTTGGAAATCTCTCTGTAGACCAGGTTGACCTTGAACTGAGAGACCCAACTGCCTCTGCCTTAGAACTGATTTTTAAAATCCAGGCTGGATATAGTTGTGAATGCTTGCATCTCAGCACTGTGGTGGCAGAGACAAGGGAATGATCAGTAAGCTTGAGACTAGCCTGATTCATATAGTGAATCCCAGGCAATCAAGAACTACACAATGAGACACTGTGTCCAAAAGAAAAAAAGAAAGACCCAATAAGCATTAATTAACTGACCAAATACAGAGAAAAATAGCATTATTACTTTTGTTGTTTCTCAAGAAATTAAATACTCACCATACAGTTCACTCACTGTTTAACCTAAGTGGTAAAAATACATGTACGTCAAAGACATCTTTATGTTTACAGCAGTTTTATTTATAATATCCAGGAGCTGGAGACATCCAAATGATCACTGACTGATAAGCAGACTGATTAAAAGTTGTGGTATGGCTATTCAAGACAGGATGAACATTTGGCACATGCAATGACAAGGACAGGTCTCTGAAGCAACATTCCAAGAGAAAGAAACTCGTCATCAAAGACAACATTCTATATAATCCCATTTGTTTTTCAATTAAAAATATAATTTATTTTTATGTGTTTAGGGCTTTGCCTGTATATATGTCTGTACATATGGAGGACAGATGAGGGGGCATCAGGTCTCCTGGGACTGGAATTAAAGATGTTTGTGAGGCACCATGTGGGTGTTGGCAGTTGAACCTGGGTCCTCTGAAACAGGAGTCATCTTAACTACTGAGCCATCTCTCCAGCCTTATAATCTCATTTCTATGAAGGTCTACAAAAGGAGATGCTACTGTGAGAGAAAGCAGGCCAGTGGTCAGCAAGACCTACAGGCAGAGAGCGATGAGCAACAAAAAGGAACCTTTTAGGTATGGTGCCAGTGTGTGCATCTAACGTGTGTCTGTCAGGGGCTTTTATTACAACTCATCCAACTGTGAATTTCACTGCATGCAAATGATAGAAACTGGCAGTTTTCCTGAATGCCAACCATGGCTGGCTGGGAAGTAAAATGGGAGAGTCTTATTTGCAGTTTCAATGAAAAGCAGTAAAACCTAAGGATAAATTTGAGAAGTATGTAAAAATAGACATAGTGCCACACGCCTTTAATCTCAGCACTCAGGAGGCAGAGGCAGGTGGATCTCTGTGAGTCTGAGGCCAGCCTGGTCTACACGGTGAGTTCTATGACAGCCAGGGCCACACAGAGAAACCCTGTCTTGAAAAAAAAAAGGAAAGAAGTAAGGGAGGGAGGAAGGAGGGAGGGAAGGAGGGAAAAAGGAAAAAAGAATTAAAAGAAAATATAAGTACACATTTTACATAATTCTGGAGTGAAGACAATTCTTTTAATCATGTCACCAAATACAGAAACACAAAAGAAAGCAAGAATAGAAAAGACCAACACAGAAAAAAAAATTTTCAGCAAGTTGAAAACTATCAATGACTGAAAGGCAAATTTCAATTTATTTGGAAGATAGAAATTTAAGGTACTTATGTAAAGAGCCACTATAAACCAACCAATAAGAAGTCAAACACCCCAATTAATATACAACTCATAAAAAAAGAAATTCAGGAGCACAGCACGTGATTCCGCTAGTAATTAATGTGGGCAAGGACAGTGACCAGTAAGATTGCTCGTTATGGAGCTAACACTTACAATACCATGGCTGTTTCATTAAATTTGAGGTTCAGTGATCATTAAGATTTGCCATTTGTGTTACAAACGTTACCAAATAAACATGGCATGTATGTGCTTTCCTGCTGAGCCATCTCTTCAGCTTAGACAGTATCACTTTCAATCAAGAAATAATTCTTGTCTATAAACAGGATTAAGTTACAGTCTTATACAAATGTCATTTTTGGCAGCAGGTGTCAAATTATGTACTTTGACTTCTTTATTAATATTTTTCATTCAAAATTGATGCAACAGAAGTGATGAAAGTGCACAGTTTCAGAACCAGGAAAATCCTCCCCAGATAGTCCTCCCCAGGTCAATTTCAAGACCAGGATAGTCCTCCCCAGGCCAATTTCAGAAACCAGGATAGTCCTCTCCGGATAATCCTCCCCGGATAATCCTCCCCAGATAGTCCTCCCCAGGCCAATTTCAGAACCAGGATAATCCTCCCCAGGCCTCTAGCATAAGCTTTTTTTTTTTGCTTCCTTCCACATTAATCTTAAATTCCAAAACCCTTCCACAGTACAAGAAACAGCCAACCAAAAGCAGGTTTCCCTTTTGCATCTTATCTAATGCCTGTCTTAATTCACGATTTTAGTTTTCAATAACATGCTTAATAAAAAGAAAACTACACATGGAGATGACCACACTGCTAGGAAATGAAGCAGGATCCTTCATCTCTGTGTTGCTTCTTTCCTTTCTTTCTTTATTCTGTTTTCTGGTTAAAGAAAACATCTCCAAGTTCATAAAAACAAGGAACTAAAATTAGACAGAGAAGAGTTGAGCCTTGACTCAGTAGGGAAACATAATTTTGAAACTGAGGAGTATTTATAGGAATGAGCTTTATGAAGAAGGAGGAGCGAGCTTACGTATGTGCACAGTGCAACCTGGGGAGGACTAAGGTTGGGGGAGAACCCTCAAGAAGCATTTGTGTTTATGTTCCTGGAACCGCAGGCTCCCTGCCTGTGTCTTCTGTGAGCCACACATTAGAGCTAGGATGACAGAGCACCTGAGAAATCTGCCACTTGGTTACAGAAAAGCCAGTACACCACTCACGCTGGACCACAATCCCACTGCCTGCTTCTACCTCCTCCTCAGGCCCCTGACACGGAAGAGCTGGCCCCATGGGAGATACTTATTCCCAAGAACAAGTGACACTTCTCGGCATTCAGGCCAAAGTTGAAGAATTACGCTTGTTATAACATTTTCTGGAAAGACACATCAGTGAGATGGAAGACACTTCACAGGTGACTGTCAAAGGATAAATCTCCTCACCACGTTAAAGTCGCATTCATCTGGACTCTCAGCTCTGCTCATATCTTCCAAGGACTGTGCCTCCCACCCCACCACAGAACACTCACCGGCTCTCCATCACAGCAGGTGAGGGATCTCTGCAGACGGAGACGCGGCAGGAGGCCGGCTGTTCTGCTCTGGTCCACTGTGTACAGTGGAGAAGGAGGGGAAGAAGAGTCCCCTGTCTACTGCATTGCAGAGGACAAGGAAGGGCCCCACTTAACCCAGAGGTCCCCGGGATTTTAGTGAAAGCAACAGCAGCCTCGTTTCGGGTAACATCTGAAGTCGAGGCCCCAGCAGGCTTCTGACAACACATCAGTACCTGCAAAGAGTCCACTGGCTGGTGGAGGGGTCAGGGTCCATAGAACAATTCATCCTAATACCAGTGCAGGGTACAGGTTCTATCTGGTCCCCAAATATCTCCAAAACACACATCACACACAAAAAAAGCAGCACAAACTCTTCTCCATCCGTGTTGAATTCTGGTGAAAGGTCATGTTTCAACCAAGAAGTGATGGGGGGGGAACTTAAGATTCCAGCTCCAACAAGGTCATGCAAAGATAGGTGATTCTGCCCTTCTTCCTAGTCACCCAGACGTCAGTTCCTTACAAGAGTTCAACACAGTGTCCACAGCTAACCACTGGCCCACACTGGAGCTGCCCTATAACGGGCTATCAGTATCTGCCCATCTTGTTCCTGCCTATTTGCTGGCCCCAATCTCATTAGCTGCCTCAACTTGAGTCTCTTCCTGGGACTATTTTTCTGATCTTCTAAGATGGGTAAAATGCCACTCCTGTCATCAGCCTGTCCAAACTGGCTCCACCTTGAAGTAGTCCTCGGTAATCTAGATCACAGTACTTCTAGGCCACATGAATATGAGTAAAGCTAGCAGAATTAGCAGGCCCACCTCTGGAAAAACTCCTCCTTGTTCTCCCCAATCAACAGTCTCTCCCCACCACACCCCTGCCTTAGGAAGGGACCTGCCAGGCTGTGGATTCTGCCTGTCTATGCTCCATCAGCTGACTCCCTTCATCTGGATCCTACTGACCTAAACCATCTACACACATTTGCACACCTTATAGGTTTTGTTTTGCACATGGATTTTCTTGTAGCATCTCTTAAAAAGAAAAGAGCGTGGTGGAGCTCACCCTGCACAGCTCAGGAAGATACTCAAGTTCTCGGCCTGTGATAAGACATGCTGACTAAATAAAACAGCTCTGCTCTGTCAGATATATTACTACCAGATACTCTGGTATCACAGAGGGTGTGCCCCAGGCACTGGGTAGGAATATTCTTGACACTGGAAAAGTACATCCTATCCCTCAAGGTAACTTAATACACTGGCGCCTCCCTTACAGATGGTCTCATGGTTAACCCAGATCAGGCCTCCTAAATTACACCACTCTGCACACAGCAGTGAAGACACTCAATCTGCTAAACTGTGTCCTGACCTCAAACCAAGATCTCCGTCTCTCCCAAAATGCTGCAACAGCACCGTCCACCTCATACCCTCAGTTCCACGTCTACATAAATCACTATTCTTTTGTGGAAAGAGTGGTTTGAGACAGGGTCTTACTATGTAGTCCTACCTGTCCTGGAACTCACTAAGTAGACCAGGTTAGCTTCAAGATCCTAGCGATGCCCCTGCCTCAGTGCCTCAGTCTCCTATGTGCTGGGATTACAGATGTGCACCACCAATCTACACCTGCCCAGTCCTAGTGTGTTACAGTGTCTAATTAGCTATTAGCATTGCTCTGGCATTTGGTAATGGCTACACTTAAATATAACCCATAAACCATGCAACTTACTCAAATATAAAACCCAATGATCCTTGGTACAACTAGCAGACACCACATAAGCAGTTTCAGATATCTGTCTGTCTGTCTATCTATCTATTTATCTATTTATCCATCCATCCATCCATCCATCCATCCATCCATCTTTCTCTCTCCCTCTACCCTGAGTTTCTGTAGCCAAGGTTGGCTTTGAATTCATAGCCAAAGAGGCCCCTTCCTGGGATGACCGGTGTATACCAGTCTGACTTCAGAATACTGCTCATCATCCTAAAAAGAAAACCCTGTTCCCACTAGGCAAGCATTCCCCCTTTCTCCCAAACCATTCATCTGTTTTCTTGCTCTAGGATTCCACTATTCTGGACTCTGTGTCTGGCATCTTAGCACGTTTCCAAGGTTCATCTACTTTGTGGCATGTACCAGTGTGTCATTCCTCTCTATGACTGAATAATATTCAACCACGTGGATAGTCTACATTTTGTCCATCCACTTACCCACTGACAAACTCTTAGCTGCTTTGCACTTTTTGGCTGCTATGAACAGCTGTGCACCAGGTTTTTGCAAAAGTGTGTCTTCGGTGCTTCTGAGTGCATGCCTGAGACATACAGTCTCCGTGTCTCCCTCTGTGGGACGTACAGTCTCCGTGTCTCCCTCTGTGGGACATACAGTCTCTGTGTCTTCCCTCTGAGGAGTTGCCACACTGCTGCCCACAACAGCTGCACCATCTCACACTCCACCAGCAGAGTCAGGCAGTCTGGGAGACCCTGAGACAGTGACCTCATATCTTTATCTTTAACAGGCATTCAAAACCTGTGCTCAACCAAAGGGTGTTAACAAAGGTGGTTTAAAAAAAACAGCAAGAAGTATTATTAGTACTCGTAAGAAATTCTCAACATGAAACAAAAAATTAAAGTTTAAAACAAAACCAGCACCTGGACGTGATCATACATGCCTGCACTCTCAGCTTAGAAAGCAGAAGCAGGGGGACTGCTGTGAGTGTGAAGCCAGCCTGTACTACACAGTGAGGTCCAGACTACCCAGCAAGACTCTGGCCCCACACAACATGAAAAATAAAGCAGGGCAAAACGAAGCCTGACTATACAGTACTTTCCAGCATATTCTCGGTCTGACACACATTCTGACTCCCCTGTCTCTTGGGGAAGTGCCACTCACTCTGAACCATTTGATCTCTAGGCATCCGTCACATCCCAGCTCACAGTACACATTTCCTGGGACTCTATGACTGAGGGCTGACTAACAGCTTTGGAGACCATCCACAGTGGGGAGAAAGGAGTAAACCTGGCCATGTTATGGCTCACAAAGTCATCTTTCCAGGTGGGCAACACACACCAGTAGAGAATTAATGCCACTGACTGGGAAGGGAGTCCAGCCCAGGTCAGTGTCGGGACATACCCTCACACCCTGTGGATATTCCCACCCTCCCCAACCTCTTAGCAATGCCTTGTTGATCTCCTACGTCACCTGTTCAGCAGCAGAGACTTTGCCTTTTCCTCTACTGACTCAAAACTCCATTTTCTCCTTTTTCACTCTAAGCCATAATGACAATCAATTATGCTGACAAGTTTACATATTATCCCTTGTTTTAACTACATGAAAACAAAATAAAATTAACTATGAACCGATGACCATGTTTGGGAGCAGAGTTCCCTAGTAGCCAGTGTTTCTTTTGAAAATGTTCTAAATTAAGGAAGTGTGTGGGAATGAGGCCGGCTATGGAAAGTATCTGTGTCCCAGGCTCTCAGGGCAGCTGGCAAGAGAAGCACAGCCCAGCTGGGCACAGGAGACTATGGACCAGTGGGGAAGCCTCATTTTACTACACTGTATCCAGATTCTTCAAGTTCATTTGAGCCAGAAAGGTCCTAGATTTGTTTGGGATTTTCTATATTTATAAAGCATTTTTAAAGCTCACCTTAGGTACTGTTTACCACAGGATCTCAAAGTGGTCATACTGATACATCAAAAAAGTCTCTCAACATTGGAGCTGCATTATGAATGCATTTTGGGGGAGGAGGTTATTTGAGACAGGGTTTCTCTGTGTGTGTATCCCTGGCCATCCTGGAACTTGCTGAATAGACCAGGCTGTCCTTGAACTCAGAGATTCTCATGCCTCTGCCTCCCTAGTGCCGGGGTTAAAGGCATGCACCACCACTGCCCGGCTATAACTGTATTTTAAGCACATTAATACTTATTGTCGATTGTTGACAAAGTAATTCTATTAAGATTAGAGAATTCAAAGACAAGGGCAATGAGGCCTACAGTCCCAGCACTCTGGTGGCTGAAGAAAGGGGATCAAAAGTCTGATGTCAGTCTGGGCCACACATCAAGAGCCTGTCTCAAAAAGCAAAAAAAAAGCTGAGCATGCCTTTAATCCAAGTACTCAGAAGGCAGAAGCAGAAGCAGGAGGGTATCTGTGAGTTCATGGCCACTAGGGTTTATATAGCAAGTTCCAGGCCAGCAAGCATTACACAGTGAGACACTGTCTCAAAACAACAACAACAAAACCACAAAACAAACAAAAAAATCGTACAATTTGTAGAACTGAGGCTTTACTCTAAGCCTCTGGGATGTTTCCCAAAACATCTAGCTGGCAGGTGTGACTTTCTATATTGTCCTTTTGTAAGTTACTTGTTTGAAACTGGCAGACTACTGTCAAAAAGCCATACCAGGTGACCCAGTAAATTTAATCAAAGGCATAAATACACAAGAACCAAAAACATGTAGTCATAAGATAGCGTACACAAATATTTATAGCTGTACTAAACACAGAGCCAAAAAGTGGAAAACACCAAAATGTCTGTTAATAAATGGATAGATAAATTAAATGTGATCTCTACCTATCATGGAGCAGTACAGTGCCATTTAAAAAAAAGAACCAAGTGATGACTCGGGCTACAGCACAGATAAAACATGAAAATATACAACAAGCAGGAAAAGCCAGATACAGAGGTCACATGCTGTAGGACTTCACTTACATGAAATGTCTAGAGCATGGGACTCCTAGGACACAAAGATAAGTGTTTGACAGGTGTTGACTTTTGGGGGGACGGAGAGTGAGTGCTTCTCGGGGACTAGGCTTTGTGGAGATGAGGAGCATGCTGGAACTACAGAGGTGACAGTAGCTCGTTATGAACGTACTGAACCTCACAGAATCAACCACTTTAAGGCAGCTGGCTTCATGTTTTATTTCGATGAAAAAGTTAACAGAGCATGGAGAACCCAAAAAATAATAAGAAGGCTTGGGAGAGTGGTGGATTGTAAGTCCTGAAAAGGCCGCCTGTAACAGACCACCAGGAAGCCCCACATTAGTGGGGCAGCATGAGAAGCATTTTTGTTTTGTTTTGTTTCACTTGAGACGGGGCCTCACTCTATGGATCAAGCTAATTTTGAATTCCCAGCCATCCTCCTGCTGTAGAGTCCTAGGAGCTAAGATTATAGGTACGAACCACCATGCCCAGCTTCTTTTTGTTTAGTTTTTTGAGACGGAGTTTTACTCTCGGTCAGGCTGGCCTAGCACATGTGGTGCTCCTCTTGCCTCACTCAGCTGAGTTCCAGGATGATAGGCATGGACCACACACTAATGCACAGTCTTCTACCAGCCTCCGCATTGCTAGGTACCTGTCGGAGACTAAAACAGTTTTCACTGCAGCTGCACTCACTCCAGTGTCTGAGCTCCCACCCCACATCACTACTGGATTCAGGTGTCCAGCTGACCCTGCTTCTATCTTCCTCACCTCGGGGTAAGTTCTCTCAGGCGTGTCCTAGAGGTGAGATGGTGCCTGGCATGTGTCTATAGATGAAAAAATGACTGGCTCCAGCTAATTGTTGAGTGTGTCTCTGAGCTGCGGTCACAACATGCTGCCCTGCACCAGGGTCATGGCCTGGAGGCCCTAGACAGTGGCAAACTGAGATTATAGTTGAAGGAAACCATAGGAAGGGCATAGTTCCACCAGAGATTAAGGGGCCAGCCCTAAAAGTCAGAGTGAGGGCTGCTGTACTCTCTCTGGCTGGCATGTCTAATATGAGATACAGGACCATTCTGAGCCCCCACATCTGTACAGCATTTCTCATGGGGTAGCATCAAATACGTGGGTTTGAATGCTTATAAAAATGGGCTTTTAGAGAGGGCAGTGGGGTAAAATTAATGTTCTCTGAACATCCAGTAGGACCAATAACTCTATACACATGATCTCATCAATCCTAATCCATACCCTTCAAACATAGTGGTTCTCTTTTCCAAGGAGAAAATAGATACTCAAATTGCCTAAGCAACTGCACACCAATTTTTTTTTAAATGCGTGACTGAGTTTATTGTAGAGGAAAAACAGAGATTGGGGCTGTGTAAGAACAGTCAGACACAGAACTAACATGGGTCTTAGCAGCCCAGCCATGGATCTGCCCGGTTCTTCCTCATCAAGAAGTTAATCTTTTGAGCCATTTCCATGTTGTAGATCCTCCGGCATGTTTCATAGCTCTACCGCTGGCAGCGGCGGCAGGACTTCTCATAGAAACGCCGCCGCTTTATGACTTCAGTAAGCCCATCAGTAGTGAGGATTCTGTTCAGGGTCCTGTATGCACCTTCCACGTTCCCCTCCTGAACCATCACAGTCCTGGCAATGAACTTCAGGTGTT
>LOJH01019955.1:1359-12986 GCA_001685095.1 Ellobius talpinus | reverse complement strand
AACGTGGTTTTGTCTGTCTGTTTAACCAAGACCCAACACTTTAAACCCATGTCATGTCATCCTGGCACACACAGATACAGAGCCAAGCACACATTCAGTTTGCCATGCCTACCCTGGGATGCATTTGAGGGTCTTTTGGCTATTATCCAGCAATCCATTGTAGCCAACATGAACTTGAGAAAATGGATCATTTAAATTCATAGGTCAGACATCGCTGCCTGTAATAGTACAGTCTTTCGAGGCCTGTGGCCAATTCATATTAATAGTATTTCGTTTGTTTCTTCTTGAGGCGGCAAAAGAAGTTCATTCCCAACGTGCAAAGCCAAGGCGGCGACCCCAGGCCCTCTTCTGGAGATGGAAGCTTGTTGAAAATCCAGACTGTCTCCACAGCTTGCCCAGCTGACCCCAGGAGCACTGACAGCCTCTTTACCCTGAGGTCACTGCTAGAGACGCTGACCTACAGAGACAAGTCACTGCTGGCCCTCCCTCCTGTCTCCTGCAAGCGTCAACTTCCAAAAGCAAGCCGAAAAACGCTTGTTTCTGAAAAACAAAAAAGGAAAAAAAAAGCCCATGAGAATGCTAGCAGGCTCTGCCCACTGAGCAGCATTGCTTCCAGTCCCTGTGTGCACTTCTCTTCCGTGCAGACTTGTCACCCTTCAGCAAGGACAGCACCTTGTCATGTGCCACCAGAGCCAGGGACCAGAGCAGCCATCAGCATCCCGGCGTGAGAATTGTGGAAGACTCCTCCCGTTTCTGTCTTCATTTTCCTATCTTCTCCGAGTTTTTATTTAACAGTACAAAAGGATCAAGCTTGTTTGCTTCTTTTTTAACTCGAATTTTTAAATTTACTTTTTTCCCCATTTTTATTTTCCTTGTATATTTTGCTAGCTCTGAGCTTTTAAATGAAATTCATAGGTCTGGAAGAGTTTGGAATGAAAACAAGATGAGAAGAAGACTTCTGTTTTTCTGAGTGATCTTGTGTGGCTTCTCTGTGACACACGATGGCCTCTGTCCCGTTGAAGTGTCAGATAGAGCTAAACAATTAGCCAAACCTGCTCTCGTTGTTAGCGATTGGCAGCCCATCTCACTTAATTTTCTGGTTTTTTTTTATAATGACAAACTTTAACATATACTTTTGAGCAAACCCATTTGCAATGGATTTCATTTCTTTCCTTTCACTCATGTAAAAAGCCCAGCACTTGAATTGTTATTACTTTAAATGTTCTGTATTTGTATCTGTTTTCATTAGCCAATTAGTGGGAATTTATGCCAGTTGTTGAAATGAGCGTTGATGTACCTGTTACTTTGAAATAGCAAGGCACAGCCTTTGCCCCAAACTGTCATTTTAACGTTTGTCATTCCAGTTTGAGTTAACGTGCTGAGCATTTTTTAAAAGAAGCTTTGTAATAAAACATTTTTTTAAAAGCGTCATTTTCTTAAGAATGAAGTTGCTGATAATTGAGAGTCGGTGGTGAACTGAAGCCCGAGGGATGAGAACCAGCCCACGTCAGAATGGTGGCAGTGGGGACGCAGAACAACACCTACCTCCCATGCCTGGAGACCTGGAGTCTCCTCTCCTTTGCCAGGCACAGATAGGAAACAGCGTCAGAAAGGGAGTCGCCCTGCGCACCTCAGGCTCCATGAGGCTCCCAGCCAGTGTTGTTGCCTTCTCTCTTCATAGCTCCCTGGATTTCAACCTGAGCTCCTCAAATTCCTGGGGCCCACAAAGCAGCAGCATCCATCCCCTCAGAGCCTAAATTTTCTCAGTGTTTAGAGAGAGCCCACAATCTCCCCCATAAGCCGTTGTGATGCAAGTTCATGTTGCTATCTGACTTAGCAGAAACTCCGCTCATCAAACTCTTGCTCTTGACCTTTCACCTTTGAGTTTGCCTGAGATCCCCGGTGTTACTGGCTGACTGAAAGCCCACCCTGGAATTCTAGTCCTTTCCTTTTCAACCATGGGTACAGCTGGGGAACAGCTGGCTCCCGTGCTTGTAATAACCCTCCGTGTACTGTACTTGAAGGTTGCCGTTAAATCACCCCTCAGATTTCTCTTCTCCAGGCTAAGTAATCCCAATTCCTCGAGGCTTTTCATCAGCAGCTCTTTAATCATTTTCATTACTAGCCTCTGGAACCGTTCCAATCCCTCTTCGTTTAATCCGAAACTTGAACCAGGAAAACCCATATTATGTTCTGGGGTCCTCCTACTTGTTATAAAGGTTTCATATTCAGCCCTCATTCAGGGATCATCTTAACATACATGGTTCAAGGCAGTCCCTCTGACACCACCACCATGATACTTGCCGAGTTAGCTAGACAAGCAAACATGGTAGACTACTTTTCTGGGGGCGGAGGATGGAATCTTATCCACGTCCGGGAAATAATGTGCTCATCAAGGATACAGCGAGCAGGTAAAGGCTCGTTCTGCCACACTGCTTTCTGGGGCATTTGTAGTGAGGAAAGAGAATCAGGCATTCCTCTGCTCCGAGAGAGAGGGGAGAGAGGGGGGAGGGGGAGAGAGAGAGAGAGAGAGAGAGAGAGAGAGAGAGAGATCAAAAAGGGTGCCTGTGGCTCGAGAGAACCTTCTGGCCACTCCTGTTTGATCACAAAGCAATGTGGCTCCCTGGCTTTCCGAGGCTCAGCTTTCCAGGAGCCTCGCCTTACCTGAGGTCACAGTTGGCACACTCAGCCTTCCACCGGGGTGTTTTCCTCCTGTTACGGTTCGTTCGTTTGGTTGTCAGGGTTACCAGCAATACCTGTCCAGTTGGGAGGGACCTTCCAACTGTTTCATGTCTGTGACTATCCTAATGCAGCCATCGACTCCAATAGTTGCTCGAAGGCTGTGATAGCGTAGAAACCTCTGCTGAACAGCAGTAACAAGACATTTGTGTGGCTTTCCTTTGAAAGGAGAAGGGGTAAGATGGTGGATGATCCTTTGAAAGGAGAAGGGGGGGATTTGAATTTCATAGTACAGAGCAATGCTAGAACACAATTCACACAGCATTTCTACCACAGGAAGGGCTTTGTACAAAAGAGTTAATATGTAATTAATGAGGGATCATTAAACTTGGGACCCCCAGTGGACACCACCATTCCAGGGAGTTTTCCAAGCTGCCCTGTGCAACCACCACACATGAGAATGAATTGCTCTCAAGCTGAACATCTTAGTACTTAGAAGAATGGCCTTCTAAATCTCTATAGTGTATGATAAAGATTCCAGTGGGTTTCTTGGTATCCTGCGGGAAGCTGCTGTTTTAAATGATTGACCATGTTTCATGGAAAAACTTCATCTTCCTTAGGGAGAATGGAGGAAAAGAGGGTTTAACCATATGTACAATGATATAAAATAGTAACACGAAATTTTATAAGCTCAAGGACCCAAGTGGGAAAAAAAAAGGTTGCTTACTTTTCTTTATCGAGGAAACGATGCTCCGTATTCATGATAGAGTGCTGTGGGCCACAGTGAAGGTGTATGGAGTAATGAGCCAGGCACGATGCTGTCTCACACCTGCAAATATCAGCAGAGCTCAGAGTGGTGACGGACCCTCAGCAGCTATGAAACAGTTCATGAATGGACTTCCCCTTGAATTATAATTCATTAGAAAGTATGTTTTTGATCCATTGGGGTGGGGGGAGGTCCTCCTGTGGCCATAAAACACTGGTGCGTAGTTGTATTCAGGGAAGTGTTAATGGGGACTGTTTAGAACTCAAGATCAGTCAGGCACTTAGATGGGGTAGGGGGATGTTGGTATATTACTCACCCACACTGGCGTGTGTGCTCATTAAATCTCAGTACCCTCTGTCATTTAAAAATTTATTTTGCATGTGTGAGCATGGGTGTGTGTGCACGCCACAGAACTGTGGGGAGGCCAGAGGACAGACAGCTTGTAAAAGCTTTCGCCTTCTACCATGTGGATCCTGGGGATTGAACTCAGGTCACCAGGTTTGGCAGCCTTTCCCCACTGAGCCATCTTGTGGGCCCTAACCTATTTTTTTTAGGCAGGATCTTACTATGTACCCACCCTGAAGCTGGCCTTGAACACTTGATCCTCCTGCCTCTACCTCCCCAGTGCTGGGGTTACAGATTAAATATCTTGCCGAATCTAGCTTGAGATGTTAATAGCTAAATTAATTTATCTCCATAGATATGTGTGGGAGAAATTGGCAGAAAGCATATGGGCCAGATGGAAGTAAGAACAGTGCACATGAGTAGCAGATGCGGTCACGTGTCATCTTGAGGGTCTCTTTGCCATCACCGCAGAATTAGTGGGGTAGACATCCTTTCTTCCTTGTCACAGGATCTGAAGTCAGTGGCGTTGCCGATTTCTAGTTAATGCTACAATGTTTCCTCCATGACAAAGGTGTATAAGGCCACCAAAATAAAGCCCTACAAACTGGCCTAGTTATTGTTGCCATAGGCCTTTAAGGTTTTTATTATTATTCCTTTGTGAGCTTTTAAAAATATGAGTATGTTTTGCCTGCATGTGTGTATGTGTGCACCATGTGTGTGCCTGGTCAGAACAGGGCATTACAACTCCTCAGACTGGAGTTACAGATGGCTGTGAGCCACCATGTCGGTGCTGGGAACCAACATTAGGTCCTCTGTTAGAGCAGTAAGGACTCTTAACCATTGAGCCATCACCAGCACCATAGGCTTTCCCTTCATTCAAGTTTTCTCTATTTAAAAAGATTCCTGTCTTAGCTAGGGTTTCTATTGCTGTGAAAAGACACTATGACCCTATGACCACAGTAAATCTTATAAAGAAAACATTTGATTGAGGTGACAGCTTGCAGTTTCAGAGGTTCAGTCCATTATCATCATGGTGGGACATGGTGGCATGCAGGTAGACATGGTGCTGGAGCTGAGAGTCCTACATCTTGTGAAGGCAGCAGGAAGTGAACTGTATCCCTGGGCATGGCTTAAGTACATATGAGAACTCAAAACCCGCCTCCACCATGACACACTTCCTCCAACAAGACCACACCTGCTCCAACGAGGTCACACCTCCTAATAGTGCCACTCCCTTTGGGGGCTATGTTCTTTCAAACCACCACAGGCTCCCAGGTCTGGCTTGCCCAACTTGGTCTGTGTGGAGTTCATCTGGGGAGCTTAACAAGGTCCAGGGGAAACTTGTGGATTATCTTACTGTTCTTGACACTTGCTGGTGTCTGGCACACATAGGCTATACCCGCTGCCTTCCTTGGGTTTTAGTTAGCTGGGGCTGTCTGTCCCTCAGTTCCTATCCTAGAGCATTTGCACCTATTAGATAGATGGCCCTTGCAAAAGCCACTTTGCCCTTACCCTCCATGGGGCACTTGGCAGCTGTGACTACATTTAAATGTTTTTTAAATTAAGCATGAATGTGTGTGGATTTGTACCCATGCATGCAATACCCGATGGGGGCTAGGAGTTACAGGCAGTTGTGAGTGGCTTGACATGGGTGCTGGGAACCACATGGGTCCTCTGCAGGGGTACATGCTCCTAAACCACTGAGCCATCTCTCCAGCTCCTCACTTTTAACCTCAGACTTTCTCACAATGACTCTGAATTCATATTCTCATTCTCTGTCTCTCTCTCCCCCTCCTCTTCCCTCCCTTTCTCCCTCCCCCACTCCTTCCTCTTCATAGAATAGCATCTTAGATTGGATGATGAGATCTTCAGCCAGTAGAGCTGTAGGATGTCAGGTGTTACCAGAAACCATGTGGTACACAGAGTCCCAGGAGACGAGGAAGCTGCTGTTTGCAGATCACATCAGTGAGCAGTGTGACCCCCTTTGATTTCCACATTTGGGATTCTTTTTAATAATTTATTTTTATTTTATGTGCATTGGTGTCTTGCCTGCGTGTATGTCTGTGTGAGGGTGTCAGATCTTGGAGATACAGACAGTTGTGAGCTGCCATGTGGGTGCTGGGAATTGAACCCAGRTCCTTTGGAAGAGCAGTCAGTGCTCTTAACCATTGAGCCACCTCTCCCAGCCTGGATTCTTTTGATTTTAATGAAGGGATGTCAAGTATTGCTCTTCCAACACGAGTGTGCCCACCCAAGACTTAAGAAAGGGCACCCAAGCCAGGGATACTGATACACAACAATCCCAGCAACTCTTGAGATAGAGGCAGGAAGACCGCCCAAAGTTCAAGGCTAGCTTTATCTACATAGTAGGATTGAAGCCAGCCAGGGCTGCACAGGAAGACGCTGTCTCAGAAACAAGTAAATCAAAAGTCGTATTGTAAGTCCTAACAACCTTCCCTTAGGCCTATGACTCCTGCAGACATCACTTCCATGATCCACCATGAGGCCATGTGCCAAAGAGCAGCTGGCCTTCCAATGAGGTGGGTGTTGCCTATAAACTAAACTCCTGCCATGGAGATGGTGACCCTGTAACTGGAGGTAGCTCTCCTGCTCACCCGTGAATAACCACTCTGAGGCTTAATATTAATTATAAATGTTTGGCTGATGGCTCAGGCTTCTTACTGGCTAGCTCTACATAGAAATTAACCCATTTCTAATCACCTGTATATCACCACATGCCCCCGTGATTTACCAGTAATGCTCTGGCATCTTACTCCTCCACCAGCTGCTGGCATCTCTCTGACTCCGCCCTTTTTCTCCCTCTATCTCTGTTTGGAGTTCCCACCAAGCTCTATTCTGCCTGTCTATTGGCCAAACCAGCTTTTTTTATTAACCAACAATAATATAACATATTCCCAGCATACGGAGAGACATCCCACATTGCTACTCTGTCTTCTTTGGTCCTGTTGTGAGTCCGTTGTTAGAGCAAGGAATGTCTCTGCAGCCTGCCTCCCTACGGCTTAAGACGGAGGTTGAGGGCTCTGGAAACTGATGGATCCCCAATGAGGCAGAACAGTTCATTCATCCAAACCTCCCTGGGTAGAAAACTCAGTTTCAGAAATGCCTGGTAATTCTGAGTCAATTCTGAGAGGCCCACGAGGGCAGTTACTGGAGGTTTTCTCTAACAATGTCTGTTCACAGGCATGATTTCGGTAGGACGTTCCAGTCTGGGCACCTACAGAAATCTTAGCAAAACCTGGAGACAGAATCTAGACCCCTCCTCTCTGAGGACCCGGAAGGCTTGCACTGCCATCCTGACCTGAAGTGGTATTCCTTCCATACATGCATAGACTTCTGTTGCAGGCAGGTATCAATTCCCCTTGAAAGATGAACCAGCATCAGTAGAGTTAGTACAGACACAAAGAGCACTCACTCTTCTGTCCCTCCCTCGCCTAGTGGGGACTCATTCCCATACTTCTGACCCCACAAAACCCTCAGCAGCTTATCCAGTGTTACTTGAAAATACAACATGGGGGGTCAGGGATGGAGGGATCACTTGGTGTTAAAGGCAACGGCTTTTCTTGCAAAAGATCAGAGTTTGATTCTGAGCACCAACATGGCGGCTCACAACCCCCTGTAAATCCAGATGCAGGGTAACAGCGCCCTCTTTCTCCCTCTGCAGGGACAGCACACAAGCAGGCAAAACACCCAAACACATAAAATATTTTGAATTTTTTTAAAGAAATAAAACCACAGCACAGTAGGATAAAGTTCATGTCTAGACCTTTGAGAAAGCCCCTCCCTCTCCTCTGGGATCTTAAATCATCTAGTGCTTATATATAAAATGTCACCTAGACGACAGCCACTCTTCCAGCACACCAGACTCTGCTACATCGCTGATCCACCACCTCTGGGATGACTTGGAAAGTCTTCCCCGGTAGCTATGGTAGTGGAATGTGAGCGCGTGGCTGCCACTCAGGGCTGTTCCCAGACCGCAGCTCATTTCTCTACCTATAAAGTACTCAGGGCTGTGGTCACCCCACAGCTTCCTCTCCAGCTAGCCTCTCTGCACTCCACAAGGCATGCAGCATCCTTCAGCTTGAGATCTGATCATCCGTATCACCCAGGTCAGGTTCCAACACTGTATCAGAAATACATACCCAGACAAGAACCGCTCCGGGTGACTCAGGCAAAGAAAGGGGCTGGAGACTACAACCCAGCTGACTCCTTTCAAAGCCCAAGGCATGAAGAGAACTGCCAATCCCCCAGCAGCCACAACTGGTGGGCTGAAATAAAACCCAGCATTACTGTCATCAATTGTGTTCTGCTGTGGTTAAGTCATGTTTTGTCATCTCAACAAGGTAGCAGAGAAAAAAGAAGCTAAACAGATGGGGGGAGCCTGTGACTAGGAAACTTTGAGACCAATTGAAAATAACAGAACACAATCAAATGGATGCTTTCAAAGTACGGTTTTGAGAGCAAGGTGACAAGGGCTGAGGATACAGTCAGTTGGCAGAGTGCCTGCCTGGTACACAGTATGTCCTGGGTTTGATCCCCAGCATTCGTAAGGTAGGGGGCAGTAGGATCAGTTGTTCAAAGTTAATCCGGGCTCTGTAGCAAGTTTGAGATCACCCTGGGACGCACAAAGCTCTGTCTCCAGGTTGGGGAGTGGAGGGAGCATAGCAATGATTCCACTGTCCAAGCATTTTCAGATTATCGCTGATGTTGTTAACAAGAATATTAGCCCTGTGGAATTAGAGCCACACCCTGTATTTTAAATACATTGTTACTTAGGTTGAAATGTTCAGGGGATTAAAATCAAGGTGGGACAAGACAAAAACCTGTGTCCCGTGTGTGAGCCACTTAATGCACCGAGAGGAAAAGCACACCCGGTGTGTGCTGTTGAGCAAGCCATCATCGCTCACATGCTGGCTTTTCCGTCCTCAGTGATGAGCAGCCCAATCTCAAATGAGTTTCTGAAAGCCGGCACTAGCCAAACCTAACTTCCTGGCAGAACTAGTGACAGATCCCTTTATAACGTGCTGAGTGGCTTTGTTGAGCATAGGATCTGGCTGTGTGGCCCAGACGGGTCTCGAACTCACACTCCTCCTGCATGTGCCACCCCGCTCTTGACTAACACCAGCGGGCCTCAGTGTCAACGCCTGCTTCCATCATGCTGCATCAACCAACGGTTCCCTGGAAACCTCAACGTCGGTGTGTGATTAGCAATAACAATAAATCTTATGGACATTGCAGGGCCATGGGTTTCTTTCTGTAACATGTTTTCAAAATAATCAAAAATTTCTTTTGAAATTCTCACTTCTATTAGAGGAATTAATGACAACAAGAAGTAGTGGGAGGAGTATGTTTTGTTGTTTTGTTTTATTTATTTATTTATTTATTTTACTTAAACCCTGGCATTGACTTTCAATGCTATAAAAGGTTCACGCTGCCATTAAGAGTCAAATTTAGAAGTTGAGGACCAGGTTCATCCCTCCACCCCCACCCCGCTCCAAGGATGACCAAAAACTAGTTAAGAAAGTACAAGAGATGGGAATCTTACTGGGGTTTGATTTTCAGGCAGATCACAGAAGCCCTGACTGTGGGACCTTCCTTCCCACCTGAGGTCACAGAGCCATGGGAGGGGACAGGAGACCACTCCCCAAGTGCCAACTTGAAGAGGAAAAGCTTCCAGATCCTTCCTGGGGCAGCCCCCCCCGAACATAATGAATGGCAAAGGGGTTCAGAGGCTGAGCCTTCTGAACATCTGGCAAGATCAAAGTGCATTTCAAAATGCTATCCAGAAACAGCGTGCATCTCTCCCCACCCTGGGAGCTGACGGTTGTAGCACGGAGTTCTCTCTCTTTCCTGAAACTTGATGGTTAAGAGAGAGCTAGGCCATCTTCAGGACGAGTGCCCACATCCTCTGCAGACTCTGGTTAGAGGGTGTCAAACTGAAGCCTGTGGGCCAGGGGTCACAGCAAAGGTAAAGAGCTAGCCTGAGAAGCAGCAGAGCCCTGAGGCTACAGGTGACCTAGAAAAGGTGGGGGGAGGGGGAGAGAAGCATCGGAAAGTCCCTCCTGGGTCCAGGCAATACATAAGAACAGCATCAGCCAAGTTCTAGTGTGTTGGTAAGCACAAATGCATATATGTGTGCGTTTTCTCACTTTGTGACACACTCAGATCATTTTAAATTAATAAATTCCCTCTTATCAATCACGAAATAGGAAAGAAACTCAGCCAAAAATATCCTGACAGAACTATGGCCTGAGATGACAAGCACCTCCACCTGTTTGGGGGAACAGACTGCCCAAAAGTTTACAGTCGAGATTTCCAGATTTATTCTTTTGTATTTGTCATCAAAAAATCCAGATCCAACCCGGACTCTGCTTCTAAATATCTGATGACCTTAGACATGAAAGGTCACTCACTTAAGCTCTGCTCAGGAAGCCACTGGACCTCGGGGCTCCTGATGTCTTCCCACACTCTATCATGGAAGACACTCTGTCAGGCCAATGATTAAAAGAATCTTATGTTATGTTATTTTACTTTGTTGGCAAAGAAGAAACAGATGTTCTTTAAAAAAAAAAACCACTCATTGTGCCCTTATTTCTGTTTTACCGCTAAGAAACGCGGAAGGGCCAGGCACGGGCCAGATTCAAATACCCTCCGCCATTCCTCCCACGCTGCCGCTTCAGTACCGGCCAGAGGCCGGAGAAGAGGGGCCCCGTTTTATAATTACTTAAGCAGTTTATGATTTTAAGTTATATAGGTTTATTTATTTCCGTTCCCATTTTTACAGAGTAAAAGATCGCATTTTAGTTGAGTCGATTCACAGGCACTTGGGAGCACTGATTTCTCATGAGCAAACAAGAGGGACGGACAGCGATGGGTAAGGTTTGGATGGCCACGAGGGTGGGCCTTTTCCTGGACACCAAGCTCACGTGTGCTTGCCCGTCACTCCGGAAGCCCTGTCCAGATGAGAAGTAAACAAAGGCAGAACATGTTCTGCCACACCCAGAATGTAGGCTAAGGCTTGAGGCTGCAGACTGCAAGGGTACCCAGGAAGGCAAGGAAGGCCCTTAGATGCACCTGTAGGCATAATGGCTCTTATCCCCTGGGTCCAACACCCATAAACATGGCATATTCACTTCAGAAGACCTGAGTGAATGAGTCTAATTAATGCTTTTACAAAAAACGTCAAGGTTCAGAAAAAAAGATGCTCGCTCTAAGGCACAGAAAAACACACAGAAGCGAACAGACTAAAGCAGAGAATTAGATCTCAGTGGAGGAATCTTATTACTGCAACTAGTCAAACGATTACTTCAAAGAGACTGCAAGGGAGGACCCATTGAGCAGCCCATGGCTAGCCTTGCGACTACTGCCCAGAGTACGCTCGTCCTTGTCCCGTGGCTGGCTGGGGGTGCTGCCGAGGGACTCTTGAAGCATCACTTGTATTTGTAAAATCCTTCTCCGCTCTTCTTGCCCAGCTTCTTCTGGGCCACCAGATTATTCATGGAAGAACTGGGCTGAAACAGGGGGTTCACTGGGTCCATTTCATGCCACCCTGTTAAGAGGAAGGACAAGGGCTTACTTTGGTTGGGTAGTCTCAGGGCATTCCTGGGGCACAGATATGGGCCATGCAGGCCATCATGGCAGAGATATAAGGCAACCTTTGCCGGCGCAGCCAACAGTGATCCTAAAGCGGGCACGCCACTCACTATTTACCCGTGCTGCTAGAAGCCTGGCTCCATTGCAGGGTGCCTTGTTCCCCAGGACTTCCTTCACACCAAGGCAAATGCCCACAAGCACAGATTGAATCTCCCACTAACTGACT
>LOJH01019954.1:0-15731 GCA_001685095.1 Ellobius talpinus | reverse complement strand
TCTCTCTCTCTCTCTCTCTCTCTCTCTCTCTCTCTCTCCCCAAACAAACTTATAAAGCATGGTAAATTCATATAGTAGAATATTACATAAATTTTCATATAGTATTATTAAGACTAGGCAAAATGAATGATGGACATGCAAGTTAGAATGGTACATCCTGGGAGTTGGGTTGATATGGGCTGATACTGACTGGGAAGGGGAAGAATAGAGTTTTTTGTATTTTAGTAATGTTTCCCACCTCCATTGGACAGTCGCTCCAAGGGTACATGTGCTAGCAAAGTTCTACTGATGACAGACTTCAATTGGTGTACATTAAATGCTACGACTTGACTTTTTTAATGGTGGGTGAAAATCTCACATGGAACTGGCGATCAGATATGAATATTTCCAGTGCCCATACCCATAGCTTGCCAAGTTTAATTCATTAAGCCTTTAAGTTGCAGCATGTAACAACACAAAGCTCCATAGCTAGCCAACGAAGGGTTAAGCTTCCTCATGAAGCGTGGTGTCTGGTGAAGGTTTCAGTTTCTTAGATGTATCATCAAGGAGCGCTCAGAGGCACCTATCAACGAGGCCAAGGCATTTTGATGCCCTGACTGGCTAACTATCCATCAGTGGCTATGTTCTATGCCAGCCTGTCTACAGATTGACAAGATAGTGTTAATGCCACAGCGAGGGAAATAGAAACAAAGGCAGGTGCTGAGCCTCTGCAACAATGAGGGCCTATTCTCTCCCTTGCACCTGAGAACACCAGTGAACTTTCTCATTGTTCAGCAGCAGAAACTTTGCGGTTTCTCTCATCCTTAGCTCTTTGTCATGTGACCACATTATTTCCTTACAAGGTGACCCTTCCCTGCAGCCCTTGCCAAGGGAGTCCTTCAAGCCTGTAAATCATGTCATCCAGATTGACCAACCAGAAGTCATCCTTCCCCCCTGCCCCCTCATTCTGAGCTCTTTGTTCTCATTGTTAATTTTTTAAGTTATTCTTTTAAGTTTTGGTTTTGTTTCTTTTTTTTCCTTTTTTTAATGAAAAGGAAGGAATGAGTGAGCTAAGTCCAGGCCCAAACCAGACAAAAGATCATTTGTGAAAAGCCAAAGGTTAGCAGGACAAATAGCCCTGGAGGTTAGGGGAAAGCCTGTCTGATTCAGAAAATCAACAGGGAGAAGCTCTGCACAAGCAAATCCCTTGCTCTGCAGGGAGAACAATGTGGGAGGGGTGGAAATAACTGCAACCAGGGAGGCTGTGTTAAGTTCTGTCTTGTCCAGCCAACAGGGCAAAGACCGCGCTGGTGGCTGAGCAACATGCTGGTGACAAAAGCAGCTGTCATGGGCACTGAGTTTTGGTTCTGGAGACCGAATCTCCTTAGATGCTCTATGAAATTGTCAACGTTGCCTCTGTCTTTGCCAACTTGCTTCTCATGCTGCTCTTTCATCAAAATGGAAAAGGAAATCGAGGCGTCACCCAGCCATTTCTTCAGGTATGACACACGTCACAGAGTTACACGTGAATCGGGTACAACACACGTCACATAGTTACATGTGAAGTGGGTATGACACATGTCACAGACTGCCACGTGAACTGATCTTTCAGAAGGGGATCTGAGGCATCAGAATACCGTCACCCAGTTTTCTGGGAGGTCTTGGGGAAATGCTCACAGCTAAGACAAGAGATTGCTGCTTGAAGCTCCGTTTACTTTAATGCCACCCCCTCCTCACGTCCTCTGGATAATAGGCAAGCACTGTTATTTTTATTTTCTTTTGTAACTATTGTGTTTCAAATTGCAGGAAGAATTTTGCTGATAGATAAACATGTAACACATGAGATGAGAATATGACCATTCTCTTCTCAGGCGGGAGAGGGCTCTGCAACAAACTTCATACAGAAGGAAGGACAAGCTCTCCCAGTGTGAGCAGTGCATTGTCCTAATAAAGGCAGAGGGAGATGCTCCATACTTACTGATGTCATCTGGCATTAGCTTTTTGGTCCCCTGTGAAGTCATTGTTCAAATCTTGGTGTGTATCACAATAGCTGAGCATGCACACTCGACACTGAGACCTAGAATTTTGAGTTGGTAGGCTTGGCATGGGCCTTGGGAATGATGCTCTGTGAAACCTTCCAGGTAACTCAGTTGAAGAGACCACAGACTATATGGTGAGGCTTCCACCTGTGCCAAACTGCTCTCTCAGTCCCATTTTGCTGAGTTTCACCACTGACAAAATAAGATGGAAACTTGAAAGATCAGAGACCTGTGAACCTTGCTCCACTGTCCCTGGCATTAAGCTGAAGGAATCTTCTCACCTCTGTCAGATCAAGGTTCAAAGGTCACTGTTCCTGTCTTCTGACAAAGTCGATGCCATTCATGCCTTAAAAACTCTCAGACTGAGTATATGCAAGAAGTGAAATCATTTTCAAATTATTTGGTAAAACTGAGGACCTATTTGCCCCCAATAATTTCACCAGGGCATGATATACATCCCACAAGTACCCATGCATTTAACAGCAAAAACAAATGTGAAGGGGTACCACCATTGTCTTTAGAACACTCCATCTCCCCAAAGTTCATCTTTGAACTGCACGCACACACAAAAATCACAAAGTAGGTGTTCTCAGGCTAAGAATGAGCCACTATATTCAAATCAGCAGGCACCCCACCGGACTATAAGTTGCTGTATAAAGTAGAACGTGTCCCTCTGGCTCTCCACTTACCCTGTGAAAGTTACTCCAATCCAACAGCCTTCTCCAGTGAAAGGACTTCAGAAACAGGAGTGGTGCTGGGGAAGGAAGAGTGAAGCATTGATTTGCTGACCTGCAGGGCACAAAAGCCCACTGACAGATGGGGTGGAAAAAAAATAAAAGTGCAGAGAGGATTAAACACAAAAGGATTTTCTAAGCAGTGAAGGCAATAATGAGCCCCTCTGGAAAGGGCCTGTGTGTATTACTAAGTGCCATTTGATCCATCCAAGATTACAGACATACCAAGTGGGGGGGCGCGGGGTAAACAAAATGCCCAGCACATATTTGGGTCAGTGGAGGAGATGATCGCCCTACTATCAGCCAAGCTGGGAACCCACCTTGGGTCTCCAGAGGTTGGATTGTGAAAAGCCCAAAAGAGTTAAGCTGATTTCAACATGCACTCTTATCCCTGGGATCTGGAAGGCAATTATTGTCATCTTTCATGAGTAGACCATCCCACAACATTACTCGCTGTTATTATGCCTGAGATCTGGGTCAACTTCTGGGGCAAAAATAGCCTGTTTGTTAGTTTCCTCTACTGCCTACTGTGAAAGAGGTGGCCTTAGGAGGCAGTGTTGGGTGGCTTTGAATCACTTTGAAATTGTGGCATTGGTTTGTCAGAGAGAAGGAGAGACAATGTCAGGTACGAGGGGACTAGGAAAGGAGAGCAAGTAGCTGAGGAGGATGGAAGTACCCCTTTACAGGAAGCTATTTCCAGGATCCCCTGAAATCAGTTACACATTGAAGCTATGCGAACACTTCAGAGATCATTTGATTCGTCCTCTCTGTCCTATTCTCCCAGGCCTCACTCTCCCTTCTTTTGTTCTGCATTGAAACTGAATGATGGAACATTCATCAACCATTGGAAATCTGCACCATGACCCTAAGGAAAAGCACAATGGCCATTGAAAGACACCCAGGGAGCACTTGGCCTCTTATGAGCACACCGTGTGCCTCACTGATGACTTACTCAATGGTGCTGAATCACTCCCATAAAGAAAAAGCAAACATACCGTTCTCCTTTTAAACTCAGACTGCCAGACCTGAAGTGCATGTGAGCGTCTGAAGATACTAACAGGCATCCAGGCTTCGTGAAACCCACCGTGGACACAGAGGCATGGAGCTGAGCACCACAGTCTCGCCTCCCCGCTTCTCATTTTGTTTCATGTTTGTTTTAGAAGCAGGGTTTCATTATGTAGCCCTGGCCTAGAACTCACTGTGTAGACGAAGCTGGGCTCCAACTTCTCATCATCTTCCTGTTCTTCCATTCCAAGTGCTGGGATTCATAGGTGTGCACCACCCCTAACGGCAACCAAGGAAAACTAGACAATCCCTTTCTTTTTCCTCCCTCCCTCCTTCCTTTTCTTTCTTCCTGTGTGTGTATGTAAGTATGTATGTATATATGTATGTATGTATGTATGTATGTATGTATGTATGTATGTATTTGTGGTCCTTAGGAATTAAGTCTAAACCCCATTTGCTTAGCAAGTACTTTCACCTTTGAGCAGCTCTGCCCTCTTCTAGTCTAGATACGAAAAAGATTCAGTGAGCCTTTCTGGAATGTGCCTGTGGGGATCCTTGGAGACTCAATAGGTCACAGGCAAGGAAAGAGGCTGAAGTAATGATGTATCCTTGATGAGAAAACACTGCGCAGAGTGAAAAAGAACCAAGTAAAGCCGTGCCAATATAATTATCATTGGTTTGCAGGATGAATGCCCTTCATTGAGAGACTGACATTTGATAGATCCTATCTCACTCAGATAATGGTGCCAGCTTCCTTTGACATAATTAAGTGTAAAAACATTTCCCTCCTGCTTAAAGCTTTGGTTGTATGTGTGTGCATATATATGTCTAAGGCAGGAACATCCATGAAGATAGGGAATCCATCTTGGTTATATGCAATAAAGTGTGGATTTGTTTGAACCATAAGAAACTGTGGACCAAAAAATACTTGTCAGTCAGGTGGAGAGGCACATACTTATAATCCCAACCCTTGGGATCAGGAGGGTCCTGAGTCTGAGAACAGGCTATCCAATAAAAATCTGTCTCAAGAGAGAAAGGACAGGGAATGTGTCTCAATGGCAGAACACTTTCCTAACATACTCAAGACATTGCCTTTATTCTCCAGAAAGGAAAAAAATAGGAAAAATATTTTTGTTGATTAAAAGATACTATTTAACTGGGCACACATCAAAGATTGCATGAGATTCAATGCAACGTGTATGCACGATGACCATTATGAGGTGGTGCTTTACCTCCAAGCTACCTCAAAAAGGCTGCCTTGGATTCTGGAGCTGGGACTCCGCACATCATTTCCATGTTGCCATGAGTTATCTGTCTGTAAGAATGGTCAGTAAGGCACACTAGAGAGAGGCTTAAGGCGAGAAGAGAAGGTATCCTGCCTCTATGATGGCATGCGGTTTCACTGGGCCATCCCCTATCCTAACTGGATAGGGAACAGTCCTACTTAGGGTTTCTATTGCTGTGATGAAACACCATGACCAAAAGCAAGTTGGGGAAAAAATGGTTTATCTGGCTTACACTTCCACATCATAGTCCATCAGTGAGGAAAATCAGGTCAGAAACTCAAGCAGGGCAGGAACCTGAAAGCAGGATCCAATTCAGAGACCATAGAGGGGTGCTGCTTGCTGGCTTGCTCCTCATGGCTTGCTCAGCTTGCTTTCTTATAGAACCCAGTACCACCAGTCCAGGGATGGCTCTATCCACAATGGGTTGGATCCTCCCTCATCAGTCACTAATTAAGAAAATGCTCGACAGCTGGATCTTATGGAGGCATTTTCTCAATTGAGGTTCCTTCCTTTCAGATGACTCTAGTTTGTGTCAAGTTGACATTAAACTACTCAACACAGGAACCCATCTTTCAGATCTGTCATTTTGAGAATTTATTTTTGTCCCATCTTTTAAAACTAGTCTCACCAGGTTCTCTTAGATCAAGTTCCACAGGGTCTCTCTTCTAAGGTTCTCTAAGGTTCTAGTCTTGAAGAGTGGATGCTTATAGTAGCTTTTCGTCTCTAACTAATTCTAATCTTCTAATTTCTGTTTAGCAACTTCCATATATTAAAACTTTTCTGTGTCAAATAACATGAGTAAATTTTGCCTTCCTGGCTGAATCCTTACTGATGCATTATGTGTGTGTGTGTTTAAAACGTATCCTTTATGTTTATACTTGTTATATATGTGGAGAGGAAACAGAACAGAAAAGTAGAAAATGAAAATGACAGTGTACACATGTTGACAGAGTCAGACAATGTAGACTGTTGGAAATGTATTAAATGTATTTCACCAAGCTCAGCCTCCCCCAAGGCCACTGCAAATGTATCCAAATGGCAAGAAAATATGTGTTGCTTTTATAGAAACATAGTTGAAAAACATTAGGCTGTCACGCTGCCAAACCAGGAAGACTCTGATAATAAATAGTGAAAAAATAGCGAATCTATATTTTCTCTGTGAGTTATTTGGGGGAGGTGAGGAGCATATTTGATGGTTGACAAGTTACTATAGTTCAGCCATGTTTTCCACACTGCCCAGATTTGACACCCGTGGATTTCTGAGGGGTTCACCCTGAGACCTGGGACATTATGATTACCAGTCCTTACCAGACATGGACTCTGTGGGTAATCTGTCCTTTCTTCATCGTGTGGGGAGGTTCATCGCTTATCTGGTTGCCCACATTGGCTTGCTCTCGACTCCTCAGGACTGTTGCCATGATCCGCATATGTCCACAACACAAGAAAGCTTTGGTGTGGTCAGTCTTTCTGTTACTAGTTTTAACACAGAGACAATTCAGTAGGAAGGAGAAGGCTTCTTGGAGGTCCACGGAAAATGTGTAGTTCCCACCCAGAAGCTATATGGACCTCAAATCCGTTTCAAAAAAAATATTCCACACTGCATGTTACATTGAACAGAGGGTTACTTTTCTAATGATGACATTGTCATTTCTCTTTAAGGAAGTTCACATGCACATAATAAGCATGGTTCCTTACCATATAAGGATGGGCATGCCTCACTTCTCCTCTTACACATAGTTTCAAATCTCCCTTACCAAAGGCAACCCAATATTAAAGTTCAGTGGTGTTTTAAATTAACATATGAAAAATACCCAGGCATCTATTAACAGTGGGGATCACCAGCAATGTAAACTCTTTGAATAAGGTAGGTATCCCACCATGCCCAAACTAGTCAGGAAAGTGACTTTGAAGTCTCCTCGGCATACCAGGGGTCTTTGGAACCATATTCTAAGTTCCTAATCATAGTAGAAGTTCTCAGCTCACTCTATAGGACATACAAGGACCCCACAGTTCCCAAACACAGAACAACATCTGCATCTCTGCTGGGTACAGTAATGGACAAGCCTGAAGGGTGAAACTGCCCAACATTCTTGCCCTTATGCTAAACCATGCAGATGTTCACAACAGGAGTGGACCCCACTACCCAGCTTCAGAACCCACTCAGCGAAACTCTGTATTGGCTTACATCCCAACTCCCACAACTTCTTTCCTAGAATCACTTCCCAAACGAATATTTAGTCCCACATTCTTGCTTTGAAGTCTGTTTTGGAGCACTCAAACCAAGTTAGCCACGCCAGGGACTCCCTGCTGTGGGCATTGCCATGTCTCTTGTTTACTGTCTGGTCTCCTGGACTGAGACCACACCAGCTCCACCATGCATGCTTTCTCCTGGAGCAATGGTTTCTAGGCTTCCACATGATCACCTCGTGTTTTCCATAAAAGAAATTAATTTTCAAGTGTTTTTAACATCTGAAGGATAGATATAGTAACCATGACAAGAACATACTCCCATGCTGTACTGAGCAGCACACAAAGAAACAGGGGGCAGGTCCAAGGAAAATGTCTATGTGATGGATAGAAACTTGATACCATCTCTCCCCTAAAATAAACCATCAAAGTCAGGAAGCGGTGGTGCACAGCTTTTCATTCTAGCACTTAGGAGGCAGAGGCAGGCAGATCTCTGAGCTTGAGGTCAGCCTGGTCTACAGAGTTCCAAGAGAGCCAGGGTTACACAGAGAAGCCCTGTCTTGAAAATAATAATAATAATAATAATAATCCTTCAAACACTGTATGTGGTATATACATGTTACTTAAGCAATTGCACATATAACTAGACTCTGACCTACCCTTTCATCTCAAAATTATGGACTAAATATCCAGGCAGAGTTCAGGTCCTATTCTGTGTAACCATTCAACTACTGTAAAAGAAGTGATGGCATGCGTTCGCAATCTCTGTCACTTTTGTTGATACTCAAATACATTCCCTCCGAAAGCTATGGATTTAACGTGTCATTTTGTGTCACCTCCAAATATAACTAAGAGTGCTGAGATCCCCCCGCTTCCTTGACAGGTGACAGCTAACATCTGTGTTCCACAGAGCTGATTTCAAACTCTATCTGAGGGATCATTCTTATCTGTGTGGCCAAGCTAATGCTGTGCCCCTAGGGTGAATTTGACAATGTGTTGCCTGGCTGCAATAAACGAAATCAAATGGTGAGACCTGATGGAGGAGAACACATCACCGTGCATGATGCCCCAAATATATGAACAGCAGAGAATTGCTGGATGTAGGCCTGAGCCTATGACTTTTAAGATTTTAGGTTCCTTTCTCTTCAGACATGTTGGCTTCCAATAACCACAGGAACTGGAGTCATGGATCTTTTGACTGCATTGTAGTCTTGAATCCCTCAAGAATGCCTTTGGATGAATCTTTGCTTGCTTGTCTGTATCTCCTCTGAGTTTTGATCCAAAAAAGGAAGGAAAAACCAAAAGAAAAGAAAAAGGAAAGAAAGAAAGAAAGAAAGAACACCCATCATACCTACTTCATGAAGATGGTATCTGAGAAAAAAAAGAAGAAAAGGAAGTAGAGGAGGGAGTGATGGAGGGAAGAAAGAATAAAAAGTCATGGACATTTTATGGAAAAAGGAGGAAAAAGTTGGGAGGGAGAATGTATGAGTGTGTGTGTTTGCATATTCACAAAAGCCTGCAGGATATATTTGGAGGCCAGAAGAGGATACGGTGTATTTATCACACTCCCTATCTTGTTTTTAAGGGAGAGGGTCACTGAACCTGGAGCTGCTGATTCGTCTAAACTGGTTATCCAGTGAGCTCCTGGAATCTGTCTATCTCCGCTCCTTCCCCCACAGGGCTGGGGTAATAGACACACTGCTGTGCGCAGCTTCTGTGTGGGTGACAAGGATCCAAACTCGTGTCCTCAAGCTTGCACAGTAAGCAATTTACCAGCTGAGCCATCTCCCCAACTCCTGAGCAGAATGTGTAAAAAATCATCCTACAAATAGGAAATAACCAAAAGTGTTATAAACTCAAGAGCTATTGACATAATGCAGTCTGTTTAGAGACAACAATGGAAAGAAAGTCATAAGCAAGTGTGTATCATGCTACTCAAATGACACTAATGTTTGCTGGTTCTTTTGATTCGTTGTCCTTGCTAGTTCCGGGTGTTTATGGGATAACATGAATGGAATCAGAAATGTCCATTGATTGTATCTTCAAACCTAATCTTTTAATTCTAGTTCTGTCTTCCTGATGATCTTTAACATGAATAAATTATAAAGGCAAGCATCATTCAAGAATAAACTGGCAGGTTCCCAAGCCTTTTTCTCTGTAAGTGTTTTAGACACAGCCACTGAACATTGCATATTGCCCCGGAAATTCTAGCCTCAGACTTGCTCAGTGACAGCGCTTTGGCTTTCATTTTATTTTTTTTTGTTTTGTTTTTTGAGGCAGGGTTTTTCTGTGTAACAGCTGTGACTGTCCTAGAACTCACTCCGTAGACCAGGCTGGCTTCGCACTCACAGAGATCTGCTTGCCTCTGCCTTCCAAGGACTGGAATTAAAGGCACGTGCCACCACCACCTGGCAGCTTTTACTTCTCTAGGTGCTCAACAGTGTTTTAATATGTGCTGCTAGGATCTGGATCCTCCTACCTTCAGCTCTGTCCTGAGAACAGGAACTCATCTTGAAACATCAGCTCCCTAGATAGTTCCTCATGTCCTGATGGTTCTAGTTCTTGGTTATGAGGACAGGGTTTCTTCTAGATCCACTGATGGCCACGAATCTAGCCCTGATGTCCTTCCCACCCTCAGATTCTCTGAGATAGACTACAACTGCCGCTCTTCAGCCAAGCCTCGTGCTTGTCAATTGCTGCCTTGGTTTCCTCCATCACCTGCCTCATCCTTATATGAATTTCTGTAATATTGAGTGTGGTAATTTCCAGAAAAGGTCTCTTACTGCTAACTTTGATGACACAGTCAATCCAGAAGAAACCAAACACCAATGAGGGACATGAGCATGTCTATGTACATCAAATAGAGTATATATTCCTAATTATATATCGCAAGATTGCAGCCACATGTGTGGTTTCAAATATTCAATGACTAAAGTTTTTTTTTCTAGAACAGGAAAGTCAGGATTCTGGGTAGGACTCATGTAATCCTTTGGGTATTACCACAGACTTGAGTTTTCATATAGGTATCTTTAGATATATATTCTCTAGTCAGTTTTGGTTGGCCTTGAAATTTGAATTCAATAATGCTGTGGGATAATGCTCTTGTACCCTATAAAGATTTGTCACTTGAATTGGTTTAATAAAATGCTAACTGGCCAGTAGCCAGGCAGGAAGTATAGGTGAAGCAACCAGACTAGGAGAATTCTGGGAAGAGGAAAGGCAGAGACACAGTCACAAGCCAGATGCAGAGGAGGCAAGATGAGAATGCCTTACTGAGAAAAGCTACCAAGACACGAGGCTAAACATAGATAAGAATATGGGTTAATTTAAATTGTAAGAGCTAGGTAGTAATAAGCCTCAGTAATAGGTCAAACAGTTTATAATTAATATAAGCCTCTGTGTGTTTATTTGGGNAGAATTCTGGGAAGAGGAAAGGCAGAGACACAGTCACAAGCCAGATGCAGAGGAGGCAAGATGAGAATGCCTTACTGAGAAAAGCTACCAAGACACGAGGCTAAACATAGATAAGAATATGGGTTAATTTAAATTGTAAGAGCTAGGTAGTAATAAGCCTCAGTAATAGGTCAAACAGTTTATAATTAATATAAGCCTCTGTGTGTTTATTTGGGACTGAACAGCTGCAGGACCAGGTGGAACAGAAACTTCTGGAAATCTCAGGTTAAGTAGAAGCATACAAACTTACAACTTTTGAAGCATTTTCAGATGATAGCATGGAGACTTATAACAAACTTCATTGACTAGCAGTTCACTAGGCTAGACTCTCACAACATGCACTGTTGGAATCCCACGTGAGCCAATAGGCTACCTTTTTATCATTGGACGACCGCACTGCCACAGTTCTAGCCCAGAAACAAGCTGGACTGGGATGCGATGGCAATAAACTGGGAGAGAAGGAAGTCACATCACATAGGATCAAATCGGAGTCAGCGAATAAGGGTGCCTTAGAATGCTGGTGGCTTGCCAAAAACACACAGCAGAACCCAGCTGAGTCCTAGTTTCAGCTCTCAAATCCCATTGGATCCATCATTCTGGCTGTTCCCCATCTTCTCTGTTTCCTAAGGGGCTGAGTAGATAAATGTTTGGTAAATTGTTGCGAGAGACCTAGCGTGAACATTGGTGTTTCTTAGGAATTTCCTGGGCAGAAAATGCTAACATCAGAAGGCTTCTGAGCTGTGCTCTCAGAGGAATGTTCACACTCATCTTCACCTTGCTCCTTCTTTCTTCAGACCTGCCTCAGTCTCCCCAAGGGCTAGAATCCTACCCAGTTCTCTCTCAACTGTCAAAATCAGACCACATCTTCCAAACCAATATATATTAGAGCCTCATACTTCCCAGGCTAGCACTCTCCATCCTTGGATGCCTAGTTTTATGAGGGGGGTTGACACTTAGCCTCTATTTCCGATTCCTAATTCAGGTCATGTTGTAGGAAAGTCCCCTTCACTGCCTGTATGTACCCCCAGCCAGTTCTCTGACTTGTCCAGAGCATAGTTCTTTCTTCGAGACTGATTTCAGAGACAACTGTTTCTACTCTTGCATATGCCAGGTGACAAAAAGTCAGAAAAATAGACAACTCATCCCACTCCAGTTACATTCACTGAAGTGAGGCCTGTCTGAGTCACTTACCCATGATCCTGCCACAAATCAAGACAGTGAGTCCAAGGCAGTTTGTTTACAATGCTTTGAAAATAGGTACCTTTGCCAGCATTGGAAAACCAAGCCTTTTCTATCCAAGTCTATGTAGACAGATCTAACTATTTACATTCAAGGGGTGTTTTAGGATAGTTCCTTCTTAATTATTAAAAAGAAAAGCTTTGCTTACTGTATACTATACTCATATGGTGCCTGGAGCCATTTTCCCCAGGACCTAAAGGTAGAATAATGATTTTTCCAGGGGTCGCACGGTTCCTTAACTAAGATTAAATCTGGCCACTGGTTTATTCCCTTCTGAGCAATCCCTTCACCTCCCATTTGCATGATTCTAATAAATAGAACTTTCTTTAGCCCCTGAGTCCCTTCTTGTGACTAAGAATTAGATAATTCTTCCCTCTAACTCCAGTCCCTATGCAGCATTACTTTCTTATGGGCTTTTTCTAGAACCTTCTGAGGCTTTCTGCATGTCCTGTTTCCAGACACTTCTGGTTCTGATTGTCCTGGAGCCCGTAGTACCTCCACATACTTTCAGAACTTCTGCAGACAGCTTCTTTAGCTGCTATCCAGCCCAGACACAAACCTTGGCCTATCCCACGTCTACTTCCCCCACCTCCAGCTCAATGTGAAAACGTCTGTAGCAAAGCAAGATGGGTTGAAGAGGGAAGACTGTGAGGCTGGATTATAAAAAAACTCATTTTTATTCTCTTTGTGCATACCTTCTAGCAGTCAGATTTTCAAATCAGCGATACTTCTACCAACCAGCCAAGAGCTTCCAGCTCTGGACAGTTCGGTTGCACAAGAAGGAAGGCTTTTCCCGGGCCTAATTTACATTCACATGGCTTGGGTACTCTCTGTTGAGAGCCGAATTTCCAGAGTGAAATGTGTGTCTTGGCTTCGGAGAAGTCTCCATGTCTTTAGTTGTGCTCCTAGATTGGACGCTGTTGGGGTGCTTAGAGCAGCAGAGAATTCCTGATGTGTGATGCTTCCACGGGAAGCACTATTTCCATAGCAGAAGGCCAGCACATCTGATGGGCAGGCTGCCCACTGGGCCAGCTCGTCTGCCAACACTCCCACATTTATTAAGGTTCTTTTGTGAGATAAAGAGGCTGGACACCTGGATCCTTCCAAAAACAAAACAAAATTAAGGCTGCAATTACCTGTCTGCTCCGTGCAAGGCAATCCACCCCGCTGTCCTTTGGCTTTCGCTGGTGACAAGCAGATGTCACCCAGAGCAATTTGGAAACCCGAGCAAACAGTGTTCAGATAAGGTTCAAAAGATGAACGTACTCCAAAAGTACAACCAACTTGCCAGACAGTGGATACAGGAACCCCTAGACAAGGAGCTGGAAGCCAGTAGGAGACTGAATATGGGAGCCCCTAGACAAGGAGCTGGAAGCCAGTAGAGAGACTCAATACGGGAGCCCATAGACAAGGAGCTGGAAGCCGGTAGAGAGACTGCACCCACTGGCTCCTCGAGCTCCAATCCCCAGCACAACTGCTACTCATACCAGTGGCTGTCTCCGGTCCACCTAACAGGCCCAAGTCCATCTCTCGACTGTGGTGACTTCAAGGGCATTTAAGGTTTTGTTTTGTCTTACACTCTTACTCTTAGAATCAAACTTCAGGCAAACGTTGCCACTTGAAGTTTGCCAGTTTTAGATTTTGTGTTTATAGTCAAGTCATCATCTTGTGTCTTTCTGGGCCCACACTGAGCTTCCCTGGGATAGTTTTTAATGATAGAAATATCTAAAGCCATGTTTTCTGTTCCCTTGACGGGAACAGACGGGAAGGGGTTTGGTGCTTTGTGGGACGATCTTCCACTTGCTACTCACCACATAGATCACCTCACCTAATGCAGATAAGACCTCACCGGGTTTAATCAGGAACCGGCAGTGATATACTGACCTCCGGCAGTAAGGTACTGGCCCTTCCAAGAACGGTTGGCTGGGCTTGGATTATGATCTCCCCCAGGCCCAATCTCTCAATCTATACTGCTTTATTCTGTCTCTCGCCCCTGGTTCAGTCTTCTCCCAGATTGTTCCCTGTTTTCAGCAACACTCAGCTCCCAGTTTCCCGCGGAAGCTACTGTATGCCATTGTCCTGCAGCTCCCGGGTTCTTGACTAGGCTGCCCCATTCATTTTCCTTCTTCCAAGACTGGGAAGGCAAGGGGCAAATTTATTGCTCTGTGCGGTTCCCGTGATGTTTCCATGTTTTCACATGATATGTCAGCACCGACATTTTCTCAGAGGATATGTTCCAAGATCCCGGTAGACGCCTGGAACTACAGTCATGACAGGCCTGGCACATGCCTTTTTTCCTGTGTACACCTAAGAGGAAGTTTACTTTATAATTAAACAGGAGATTAGCAAGAATTATTAACAAAACAGACCAATTAAATACTTTACTATAATAAGAGTTATGTGACTATGGACTGTCTCAAATATCTTCCTAAGCCTGCTGGGGTCGTTCTTGCTGTCAATTCCGGTGTTCAAGAGACAGAGGTAGGTGGACCTCTGTGAATCTGAAGTCAGCCTGGACAACAAAGCCAGGGCTATACGGTGAGAACCTGTTTCAAAATATCTGTATATGTACTTTGAACTCTTTTGATGATAGGAGATCATACGCGCATGTGTGAGACACAGTAAGACGGATGATGGCACACTGAGAAGCTGCTACGTGAGAGTTCCTTTGGTGTAGTCAATCACGTAAGGATTCATTTGGTAACTGAGTGACACCCAAGCGAGGCGTATATACAGCGTGAGTACACGGTCCAGGCAGGACAGAGCAGGAAAATGTGTAATTCCATCACTTCACTCAGAATGGTGCACAAGTTTTTAACTTATGGATGATTTGAGTCTAAAATATTTTGGATACAGTGGACCACAGTTCCTCCGATTGGAGAAAATGAAGTCACAGATGTAGAAGGGAATGACTGTTGTAGGTGCTTAGCAAAACTCCGGGGAACATATGATTCGGAAACTGTCAACTACATCAAAAGAGAGTTGCACAGATGTGGCTTCTGATAAGAATAAAATTATCAGCTGTGGAATGCATCCCTATGAACTGGTGTTTAGGAAATACAGCACTCACAACTTTGTGTTTAGGGAGACAGGGAGTATCAATTACACCAAACTGAGTGACCTAAAATTTTTGCAAATTTTCTAAAGGTTCATAGTGAGTTCAAACCTACTTTATAAAGGCAGAGGAGTCAACAAAGTCTGGCACATTAAGTTGAGAGGAGTGAATCAGGGGGTGGGTTGGGGGGAGACAAAGGGGGAGAGAAGACATGAGGAAGGGGTGGGGAGAACTGTAGATGGAATGGAAAATGAAAAAAAAACATTAAGCATGATACTCTAAAAGTAAAGCTACATATAAACAATAAACTCAATGGCACTCAAAAGAGAGAGAGAGAGAGAGAGAGAGAGAGAGAGAGAAGAAAGTGATCTGTAAGTTGAAGAAGAGATGTAAGTCCAAGATGAACATTGCTTTAGTAATGACTCCTTCATGGCACTTGCCACACCTGTATACCATGTTTTCTGTAACAGGGAAAGTAAACACAGCTTGGAAAGTAAAATATTAATGTCCTAAATCCTGATCCTGAGATCAATATACAGAATGCAAAGAACAAAGGGGGACTGAAGTGAAGGAACTCTTCATGTGATAATTTTTAATATAAATTTTGTAATAAGCAAACAAGAAATTGACCTAGAGCAGGGTGGCAATGCTCTTATTACACATGATAGTCTAACAGATAAAAAGCCCAGTGTCAAGAATGAATGATGTAGGTGAGTCATCTGTCTATGTGTTACTTTCATTGGTTAATAAAGAA
>LOJH01019953.1:7315-20979 GCA_001685095.1 Ellobius talpinus | reverse complement strand
CTCTCTCTCTCTCTCTCTCTCTCTCTCAGATTTTCCAGTTGTGGAAAAGCTGCATGTGTTACATGCATCATCTGTTCGGCCCCCAGTGGCTTCCTGGGAGCAGGAAGTAAAAAAAAAAAGCACATTCTTAAGAGATGTTCCCTTTTCCATCTCTACTTGGTCATGTTGGAAATTAGTGGCAAAAGTCGCCATAGAGCACTCAGGGTATGACAGGAACTCTTCTAGTGACTGGTTTTAGGTATTGTCGTTAGCTACACTGCATCAAAAACATGTTTACTGTATTTCCAAGAGAATCCAAGCACTGGAGAGATTAGTTGTGCCTCAATTAACACCTTCCAGATATTAGCACGGATTATACTCTTATTGACATAAGAACATAGAGAGGCTGGAAAGATGGGTAGGGTGCCTGCTGCATAAGCATGGGGACCTCTGTTTAGATTGCCACCCATGTGGTATCGAGCTGCTAGGCAGAGACGGGAAGATGCTGAAGATTTGCTGGCCCGCCAATCTAGCCTAAGTAGTGAGTAAGCTGGATGGAGACTGACAAAGAAAGACAATCTGACCTCGGCCTCTGGGTTCTGCACACACTGGCCCCGGCAAACACACTAAGAAGTAAATCAACCAGAAACATTAACATCGTTTTGAGAATGTTGGAAAAAAAAGCCACTAGGTTGACACTGGGAAGCTAAGCATGATAGCACACTCTGGTAATCCTAGAATATACTTGGGAGGCCTGGGGGTGACTACAGCCTTATGTATATTTGTAGTACCAGGTCAGATGGTACTACATTGTGAGACCCCCCCAACTCAAATAAACAATAGAAGAGGTGCTTTAGAGCCAAAGACTCAGATTCTACCCCCAGTTCTGCCTCAGGTTTGCTTCATGTCCTGTGTTTTCATTTAGGCCTCAGTTTCTTTATCTGCCCAATGCTGATCACATAAGGTGCTGTGGAACACAGTAGCCATCCCTGATGCTCGTAGACACGCAGCTGGCCTACCTTTCTAGAGGTAATGCTGACTCTCTTTCATAGGCCGTTCAAGTTTATGATTGACCAAACAGCAGATGAGTCAATAGGACATGCTCATGTGTCATGGCCTAAGAAAGACCCTCCAGTGCTTTCTTTCTCTTGCTAGAAAAAACCAAGAGAACATTGTTAATATGAAATGGTCCACTCACTGAAGGCTGAACCTCCTTCACCTCAGCCCCCTAGCTGGTTTGTGGGTCAGAATCACTCCGCACACCCAAAATAAACATGTGTTATGCATGAGCACAGTCTTGTGCTGTGATAAGCCATGGCTATTCTAGGGTTTCATTACTAAGAATATCTTGGGCATGTCAGCTATAAAAATAACATTCCCTTCACTTTCCTTGGTCAGCTATATTTACTGAATGCAACATCTGGGTTTTAACCTCTATAGTCTGGGAGGCTTCTAGTGAGAGACTCATAAATATCCCTTCACAAAAGCATGGCAGATGCTCAATTAGGCTCCCAAGTATTTCATAGCTGAAGAGACTGATTCATTGACAGATAGAAGCAACAATAAATATGTGTCAACTGACTTAACTTTTAATAATTAAAGACATCCTGCCCCCAGAAAACTCTTTTGTGAATCTACTTTAAAAGCGGCTCTCAAAATCCGAGAAAAGTATGGAAGGATGTAAATCAAACCTTGCACTCGTGCATCTTAATTCATACCTTCAACAAATGTTTAGTAAGTGCATTTGTAATCAGTACCAGGTATCCTATTGGTTCCTTCCTAAGGGTTTACTGGTTAGCCGTTTCTGCCACAAATTAACCAAAGACACCGCAAGTTCAAACAACGGACATTTTAGTTTCTCATCATTTCAAAGGGTCAAAAAAGGGAAGTCGGTTTTCCTGAATGGTTTCTATTTAAGATCTCTCGTGAGACTGTCATCAAGCCAGTGGGTAGAGCTGGCATGATTTGAAGACTCAACTAAAATGTAGGGCCCACTTTAAAGTTTACTCTCATGGTCGGTGGGCCCTTGGTTCCTCAGTAGCCACAGATGATGCTCAAGTTGCTCTTTACCTAGATCTCCCCTCACCAGAGATGAAAGAGAGAGACACACAGAGACAGAGACATAGACAGAGACAGAGACAGACAGAAAGACTCTTCAGGCCAGAGTTGGCCTTTTATCACCTAGTTTTCAGGGTAGGGCAATGCCACCCTCAGAAATTAGCAGTCGGCACTTAAGGGGTGGATTATCAGAGAATCAAAAGAAACAACTTTAAAACTATGAAGATTGAATAAAAAGATAAAATGTTAACATTTTCTTCATTTATGCTCCATATTTTTGCTAATTATAATCAGCTTGTGTTGTTTTGAAACTTGATTTTCTGTCAATAGACAATATACACCATTCTATGTTTGGCACAGGATGAGAAATAGTTAGACTTGTGTCAAGGGCAAACCTGACCTCTCAATCCTTTAGAAAAAAACTGGAAAGCATCAGTCCCTCTTGAAGATGCTGACGATCTTTCCCCAAGAGACGTTATTTTCTGTTCATATGGCAGCATACTGCATGAAGGCAGAATTCTAGGTTTGGGTACTTGAGTGGCTCAAAGATAATAAGGAAAAATTAAGATGGCATAGAACCTTAATTTATTTCTTCTGGGGATGCAGTGTGCACAGCACCTATATAAGTCAGAAGACAATTAATGGAAGTTGGTTCTTTCCCTCTACTACGTGGGTTCCAGGGATTGAACTCGGCTTGTCAAGCAAGTGCTTTATCCTCTGAGCCATCTCAGCAGCCCACAGAAATTTAACAGCATTGGAGAATCTAGGAACTTCCATAAAAAGATACTTCCCAATGAATTTTAATTCTCCAATTTATTCAACTTTCGGTGGTCTGACTCTATTTTGATCTGCTGAACTGTCTAGTAGATTCAAATTTTTCACCATTGTCCTTCACCTTCTATAATGAATTCTGAAGCAGAAATTCCATCTGTCACTTTAGAGGATACAGCATCTCATTTCCAAACTGAAATCAAGTTCAACAACTGAAGCACCACTTCATCATCAGCAACGTGGAAAGCTGCAAATCAGTTAAACTCCCTTTGCATTCAGAAGAACCTGGGAATTGCACCTACAATGGGTTTACAAAAGGGGTTGGTGGTCTGTGGTTCTCAGAAGCGCACAGGGGTCAGGTAACGTCCCTTTGGGTCAGCGACACTGACTCTTTTGGTCTTCTCTGTGACTCAGAACCCCCCCCCACTCTTCATCTGTCCCGGCTCACGCCGCTCCGCTGCCACACCAACACTGCAGTATCCCTCCTTGCGTTATTTAAACCGAAGAAGAAAACCACATGCAGGTTTCTGAAGAGCTGCATGTGGCTAAGGAAGCCGCGGGTTGGAATGTGGCCCTGTAATCCTCTCATAGGGGTGGAGAGGAAACAAATCCAGGAAGGGCTCCAAATGCCACCAATGCCCCTTCCAGCTAAATTTTGCATTTAGTTTTCTTCCTTTAAAATCTCTACTGGCTACACATCTGAGGAGGCTTAAGAGCATAATTTATTCCATATAAGGTTCCCAGTAATTTATGCTTGGTAAATTGGCAACATAGGAAGAGTTTTTTCATTGACTACCTCGGAAGATTATTAAAGGCGGTCTTGCGCAAGTAAAGACTGCCCGAACGGCCATACTATTCACATAAGGAAATTGCCTGGCACCTTGGATTTTAAATGGAAACCATTTTTAACTTTAGAATTCATAAGTTGATAATGCCATTTTTTAACAATCGTCACTTCATGCACAAGCCTTCTCTACATCGTCCAGCTCAGGGATGGACTTCATCTTACCCAGACAGAGTAAATACAAGAAAATCTTCTCTCTATAGCTCACTCTATTTCTGTATTTTTTTTTCAATTTCAGATTTATACCAAGATAATAGCTCAGTGCCCTGCAATGCTTGCTTTCTGACAGGTAAATATTAACTATTTGTCCTCAGCTTTGCCTTTCTCAGCAAGAGATGGAATTAGTACCAGCTACTTCATTGTTTTGCCTTTGGATGAAAAACAGATTGGATCTATATGTACAAGGTCAAACCTATGCTGGCAAAGTAGGAACTAGGCTCCATTATTTAAACAGCAGATCCCAAGCGTTTAGATATTCATAGTTTATACTCAATGATTAATGCATCTTTTGAATTTCCCTCCTGAGTTTTTTGCATCCAGGAAACATAATCAAAGATCGAACAATATTATTTGCAATTATTCAATAACAAAGGCATGGCACTTCCTTCCCTGATGTTTATTATGTTAGGACCCCTTGCACTGAGAATGCCAGACAGATAAATTTGTTGAAAAAAATTGTTTGGATTCTTAGTAGTAGGCATTTGCGTGAGAGCAGATATCTGCAAGTTGGTAGGGGAAAAAAGCTGTGCTGGCTACTGTGCTTACCAGCTTTGCATGACTATAATAAATACCTGAGATAATCAGCTTAGAAAGAGAAAAGGTTAATTGTGCTCACAGTTTTGAGGTTCTGGTCTATCAGTGGAAGGCAGTACCCCAGCGTGGGAGCATATCAGCAGAGCATATCCCAAGGCTGGGAAGGAACATACCTGGGAGGAGGACTGAGGCCAGCATTCCCCTAGTGGGTATGCCACAGTGATGTCAGGCTTCCTACTAAATCTCACTCTTAAAGATTCTACTATTGCAACAGGACATGAGGGACTTTGGGGCAAAGTTAAGATACAACAACAGGAAGCTCACATCAGAATCCTAAAAGTAAAACCAGCCTACGTAATATAGCCTGTGCGGAGCAGTCAGAACACGAGAGAGTTGAAACGGGATCATATCTGCTTCATCTACTTCCATTTGAATCTCCTGAAACAGGCTGTAGAGACCCACAGTGTAATGTTGACAGCCAAAGTTTGACTCTGTCTGGTGAGGGCTTGGAAGTCTCACAATTTTGCCTGTCTTTGAGTCATGTGACAGTTCCTAGGTATTTGCACATTTCCTCAATTGTCCAGATACCAAGACACAGGCAAATATCTGAGAGATGATGATTAGGGCTAACACAGCCTTCTCAACTCAAAGCAAACAAAAGCCAGAAACTTCTTTACTGAAAACTTCCACTGTTCCCTAGAACTGTGAAGGCATACGATCCAAAAATGTTTTTCTTCACTCATGAAGCCCTTTGAGATCTGAATTCTTAAAAGATAATTCCCATGAGAGATGGGCAGAATCAGGAAATTTTAAAGGAGGAATGTGTCTAGAAAAGAATAAGAAGATGTCTTGCCACTAAGCCAGTGCGAATTTGAAATTACTCGAAGCCAGCCAGCCAGGAGAGTGGCTAAAACGTGAGGTAGAATTCAGAGGGAGCTGATCATGTTTTGATTTAATTTAATGCTTTTCTCCATGCTTGGTTCTCAGCTCTAATTGATGCCTGTGTTGAAACATGTTAACATAGGGCAGTGGTATAGAAGGAAGGCATTAAAGTCTCTTAGGTGAGTGTATATTCCACTGCATGAATCTTGCCCTCTGCCCAAGACACTGGCCATAAGACATTCTTAGCTTTTAAGAGTCCAGGTTATGGCCATTTTCTAGGCCACTCCAAGTTATAAGGAACCTAGGTGGCAAAAAAGAGAGAGAGAAAGAGAGAGAGAGCTTGCCTTCACTCATTCTTTAGCTGAACTCAGAAAGTATCTTCAGAGTTGCGAATACTATACATGATGTAATAAATATATATGTAAAGGTCAGGTTTTAGTTCTGTGGGGTTTTACAATGGCTCTGAGTTATAGAAATACCAGTGTGGGGAACATGGTTGAGCACTAACATCAAGCTGTGACTCAAGCAACAAATAATAAAGCATTGATTGGAAGGCTCCTGAACAGTATTTTTTACACTTAAGTTTCTTGAAAGTGAGTATCCAAGGTCAAGGTTGAGTGCACAGTTCAATGTCTACACCCAGACTCTTCCATTTCCCCATGCTGGCCCCGCCATAAATAATAAACCATTTGACAATGACTATTTTATGCAATCATAATTAAACATCCCAAATGGCAAACATAAAAAGATGTTCAGATGCTCCCACCATCATTACATAAATTAAAAACCTATATTCTTCAACATGCATCATTCATTCATTCAGAATATACTGAGCTTTAATTACGAGCCTGGCACAATGCCAGGAGCTGGAAACATAAGTGAAGTCAGCCAGCCTCCCAGCCTCCAAGGAGCTTCCAGCCCTGAGGGAAAGACCCATTGAGAACTAACCAAAACAGTGTGTTTCGTCTGTTCTGGTGGAGGCACAGGCTCTGAAGAGGAAGCCAAAGGTACCAACATTTTTGGCACCTGCGCAAAGTTAGCAAACCATTCTGGCAGGATTGTTTTGGGATGCCGTTCCTCCTGTACTAACCTCCTCTGCTGCTTCGACAACCGTATCTAGTTGGAAGTGTTCTCTCTGCCTTAATCTCACATATGAATGTCCAGGACACAAGGAACTGAATTGATCCCATCTAAATTTGACTAGAATAGAAACTTCATCTTCTAGGTTATGATTTTAATTCTCCCCCACTCATAAAATGACAGAGAGAGAACACATTGTGATTCAGAATTGTGTGAAAATTTGTAGATGCTTTATGCAAATTCTAGTGATCTAAGGAGCAATGATTTTGACCATCCCCCAGAGGACGTAGAACCTGGCTGGCCCCTGCTTTTGCTCTGTGATTCCCAGCATCAGGGCCCTTTCTGGCACAACTTCTCCATCAACAACTTCTGAGTCTCATGTCAAAGCCACCTCTATTGTGCAGCTTGTCTACAGATAATTGTCCTTCTAAAGTTCTTGTCATTAGTTGCCAGGGTGCATGTTTTCTTGCATCACCATGGACATCTCTTGCCTATCACGGAATACATAAATGTGTAAGTGAGCATGTTCACATGAAAAGCACTAAGATAATCATTCTTTCTGTGCTACTAGACTCTCACCCGTTGACTTTGAGTGTGTCACTTTATTCTTCAGAACTTCTCTGCTCATGCTTAAGGTCTTGATCATAAAGATTATGGGATATAGCAAAAATCAGCCCCACACTATCTACTTTCTTGAACATTTTGGACCGCCTGAAATTACTATGAACAGATAACGGAAGCAGATTAAGAGCAAGATGTGGAGCGATGCCATTTGCTGCTTGTTCCTCCACCAGCACACAGGAACTGGTAACATAAATGGACATTTCTGTGGGCCACTCTAAGAGCACACATGCGGTTCTGTGCAGAATGTGACAGTTACTTAGGAAAAATATTATTCTCGTTGTATTACCTTCAGCATTGTGCCCACCCTCACTGAGGACATGCTATGGTAGACCAGATGTTCTGGTGTTGTGGATAACATTACTTTCCTGTCTTCCAGCCTGTATTAATTGGCATAGTTGCCCGTATCACAGGTTTCCTTCCTTCTTTCCCATTCTTTTAAAAATGTAAGGTTCTTCTGATGTGCTCTCGCAAAGGAATCAGTCATAGGCTCCTTGAAAAACATCACAGCCCCTAGTTAATTTCTAAAATATGAAAAAAAAAACCTGGAATCACAGTGACCCAGCCCTGGGGCCAATAACCTTTGTCATGGAGGGGGTCTCCACTGGCCACCTGTCTGCTATTTTACAGTTGAGCAGTCAAGATGCGAAGACCTTGTTAGGCTCCCTGCAGCATAGCACAGATCTCTAGATATGAGTACTGCTCTGCCCCCAGAGAGATTCCCATAGCATCTAAGAGGACTTAATTATCTCCTGAACCAATGTGAGAGTAAAGTTGGCTGCTGGCAGGGTCAGCACGGCTGTATCTGAGGTAAGTTTCATTCTAGTTGGTTTAGCTTGATATAGGATTGTTTAGCTCCCTATGCCCATTTTCCTAACAATAATGATGAGAGAGAGTGGGGGGCGGCTGTGAATAAGTAGTGCATATAGCTTAATGGTAGAGTGCTTGGCTTGCACACATGAAACCCTGAGTTCAATTCCTAGTACTGGGAGGGTGGAGAAAAAATCATTTGGGTCTGTAGGTATAGGTCAGGTGACAGAGTGCTTGTATAGCAATTGTAAAGCCTTGGGTTTGAGTCCCCTCTATGCCAGTGCACGGTGTACAATCAGGCTTGGTGGTGCATGCTGGTAATCCTGGGACTCAAGAGGTAGAGGCAAAGAAGGTTAGAAATTCAAGGTTATCACCAGTTGCAGAGCAAGTTTCAAACCAGCCTGGGCTACTTAAGACACTATCTCACACAAAACAAAAAGGGGCTGGGAAAGAAAGAAAAGGAAGGAGGAGGAGAAAGAGGAGAGATGGAGAGAAGATGTTTAGTTGCATGGGACTCAGAACTCTTAGAACTCTTTTCAGCTCCCCTCCTTTCTGCTTTCTTGTTTGTCTTTCCAGAAACCCATTTGGGGCACCGTGGTTTTTTATCACGAAGGTTCCACTATGAGTAATAATGTGAGAACTGCCACAGCCAAGTCTGGAGATGCGGATGTCAAAATTGCATGGCTTCTATCAGGATCAATGGCCAGGCAGACATAGACCAGGGCAGTGAAACCAGAGCCGGCAGCAAAACCTCCCTCCTATCCTTTAACCGGGTGTTTTGGAGCCCTGCCAAGAGGATTTTTCTCTGGGTCCTTGGGTGCTTTGGAGCCCTTTCTCCCTTGAGTGCCCCACTCCCTGCTCTTGCAAGGAACCCTAGAAAGGCAGGTGCGGCCCTGTCAGGTCTTGAGGATGCTGAGGAAGGTCAAATCAAATGTTCTTGGACCACCTGCTGAAGGACGGTAGGACCTGTGCTGTTTCCTGGTGGTTTATCATCAGAATTCATCCTTACCCCAGCTCCCAGGTCAACTCCAAGTCAGAGCCCTCGTTTTCCAGTCTTGCAGGCATCCCAGCATTTCCACCTCCATCTCATCCAGTTCTCCTCCTCTGGAGTCTGAAGCTGTGGTGACAATTCACCCACCCTGCCTCCAGGACACACAGGAAGATACAGAGGGTGGTAGATACAAAGTAAGCTAGCACCTGGGCTGATGGGCGGAGGGATGGGGGAGCACATCGATTCTCAAAGGTACCTCCTCACTTTGTGGGATGCCTGCAAGAGCAATGGACCTGGAGAAGGGCTCCCAGCAAAGAGACGTCAAATGGAGACTAAACACTGGCCTGTATGAGAACCATGGTTCTCATACTTCTCCCCCATGGCAGCTCCAATCCCGCCTCCCCCCAGTACTTCCAAGACAGAGGCCCTTCCCCCACGCCTAACCAGGTGTTTGTGATGGGGTAAAGATGACTAAGTCGGCTTGTATCCTACTAGGTTCTTTGGTTAACCCGAACCACAGTCTGAACGCTCTCCCAGGAAGCCTTGCAGGACCCACTTGTTGCCTTTTCCTTGGAACCTATCAAAATTGGCAGTAAGGTGGACAGACACCTGCAGCTATGAAGCCAGTGACCCAAAGATTACACTAAAGGCTGGAGGATTCTGACCATCCGCAAAAGGGGGAAAAAAGAACTAAGATGTGCTTTGTATCCAAAAAAACTACACTGGGGGGGAGGATCATGAAGAGTGAGAGTGGCGGAGGGGGAGGGGAGTTGGTCCTTCCAGTCAGAGGGCAGACAGAGCGGCAGGTATGAGGAAGAGTGTGAAAGATGAGGGTGGCAAAGTGGAAGGCGGAGTCTGGGAGGTGGAAGGGAAGTGGTGGAGGGCACTGGATGAAGCAAATAATTCAAATCTGGGGGGCAGGGGTGGATTGCGTGTGGGTCTCTAGCCCCTAACCATGTGGCAGCCAACCTGATTTCCTGGGGTCACCAGGAAATCACCAGGGCAGGATGGTGTAGCGCTTTGCAGCAGATAGCTCCGGAGTTCTAATTAAACGGAGATGCGAAGGCAAAAGCCTAGGCGATGTGGAACTCCTATCAAAATAATATTTTTTCTCGATGTCTACCACTTCTGGAGTTTAGCTTTGGACCCTAGTTCGAGAGGGCCTCCCACACTCCGGGGAGCTCCTGGAGTATCAACAAGAGCAGGGACACGCGGGGCTCGGCATGAATTCTCCTGGGATCAGCTTCCGGATTTCCCATGCTGGGTCGGCCAAGAGGTGCCCTAGCCCGGTGGGGCAGCTCTGCCTGGAGTGTGGCCTGCGACACAGGCAGCCTCGGGCCGGCCGCAAACACAACTTTTTTGAAACGCACTGCTGTCCCCCTGAAAGGTGTTATAACAGCATTTCAATTACAGTAAATGGCGTGCACCGTCCGCACAGCTGGGAAGTCGGTTACTAACTGCGACTAAATCCAGCTAGACACGTCCCCCCCCACGCGCGCGCGCGCGCACACACACACACACACACACACACGCGCGCGCGCGCACCAACCCTTCTCCTGATTCCTCCAGTTCTGTCCTTTTATTTTCCACGCGATTGCAAACGCAGCTAGGCCACAGGTTAATTAACCCCAAAGCGCTTAGTCTATCTGGACAAGCCGTGCTGAGAAATTAGCACGAAGTGCTAAAAATTGGAAATGGAAAGATGTCCAAAAGTTTCCCCCATTTTCTTCCTTGCCTCCGAGGGGCAGAAGAACTTTTAGTTCTTTGTCTGTGACAAAGTTGCCCACGGTGATCCCTCCCGGGGAGCTGCTCTGAACGCATTCACCTGGCCGTTTGAGAACTTAAGTAATGGAGTCTCTTATCGGGAAACGGTGTCCTCTACCCAGCCAGCGTGGTCTGCAGGCGGCTATGTTTCCAGATCTAGATTACACTGCAAATTACAGTTATCCTGGACACTTGCAAGAGTCAAGGCTCATGCTGCCCGTGCTAAATTTTCAGCAGCCTCCATGAAATGAGTATCAACAAAAATGAAGCAGAAGAAGAGGGGGCTGGGGCTGGAGAAGAGACCTGCAAACTTTTAAGTAAAATGTAAAATCGTTGTTTTTTCCTTTGAAGTTGAAATGATGATAGTTTGAAAGAGGATTTTTTGTGGGCGTCATACGCACTCACCCACCCACCAATAAATAAATAAATAAACAAAATGAATAAATTAATAAAAGAACAGGAAGAAAGGGGTTGCCTGGAGTTTTGGTTTCTTTATACTTTTTTTGAATATAACGTTTTAGTAATGTCAAGATGATCCCTCGGGGGGGGGGGTTCTAGCATGTTGTCCCCTACTCATCAGGACATTCCACTGCCTGCGGTGGCAGAAGCTTTCCTGAGCTAGGCATAGTAAAGCTTCAAATGGTTTGGGAATATTTTCTTCTGAAGCAACACGCTGTTGTAGATGGCCAAGGATTTCAGTATTTGCCTTTTGGGAGGGCACCTGTTTGGGTGAGTCCAGGCTGCAAAGCGTTACGTAGTTCTCCATTTGGGCCAGCTTGGGTCCTGCTGTGGGCTGCGCCCTTCTCTGGCAGCCAGCTTATTGAGAGGGTGAGCAGGATCTGATCTGGGTCTCTTGATCTGAAGCCACTGGGCAGAGCAATGTCAAGGAAAAGTCTGAGAGTTTGAGTCTGTAAAGGGCCTGGAGTTCGAAACTCTGCTCCGCCTTCGTTCTGCCCCAAAGGCAACAAGGGAACCCAGGTCTGTGCGCGGCTTTGTTTGCTTTAAAATCTAGCTACAGTGTTTCACCCTAATCTCAGAGAAGCCTCTGACCTACACTGTGTAGGATCCTTCTCTAAAATCCTGTTTGTTTGTTTGTTCAATACTTTTTTTAAAGAGAGAAACGGTGGGGAAAGGGTTACCCCGAGCTGGAGGTGGTTAAAAAAAAAAAAGAATTGTTAACTATCGGAAGAGGTCGCCGGCTGCCTGTGATCTGGGGTTGCTGCCCTCCAGGGTCTTTGCCCCTGGAGAGCTTGGTTATGAAGATGCCAAAGTGACATCCTGCGCCAGTCTTTGGCTAGGTCCGGATTGCCAAGGATCTCATCCCTAGCAGTCCTCTTTTGTAAATAAAGTTAGTAGTCTACCAGAGCTCTACGTTAAGGTGTTTTGTTGTTTTTAAGGAGAGTCAGGCCAGCTTTAAACACTGCAGAAGTTGCCTCCAAGACCTCCTCATTCTGCCTGGAATCTCTCGGGCATCTTTCAGGAGATCTCTGGGGCTCTGGGCCAGCTTGCGACTGCGGAACCCGATGCGAATCCCAGCTGGAACTGTCTCTTCCCTAGCTAGCGAGCAACACCGGCTAGGATAGCTCAGGAGTCCCCTTTCCTGCTCTCCCCAATCCCTCCAGTTCTTGCTTCAGGCCCATTTTCTCTCTCTAGCACTCAGTCAAAAGTCCCTTCAAATTCAGGGCGCAAAATCCTTCTTTCCCAGCGGGAGAGGGACGGAAGGGAAGGGCTGGGAGCCTCAGAGGTAGCCCGCCCTTCTCAGCACTACACCTCCTCCGTTCTTTGCGTCTCTCTTCAAGTGTTTTACCGAAGTGCTTGAGCTTCTCTCAATCCCTCCACTGTGGATTTGATGACCCGAGGAGTAGCAGCAGCTCCCACAGTTGTTCTACCTCTGCCTTCAAATTTTCCAAAATAGGAAGTTCCCTGCTTCAAATGGACAATTTGAGTGCCTCTGGTGGGCCCTGGATGTGGGTTGCAGCCAGGGGCCAAGTTCTCTTCTGCTTGGCACACGGGGACCGGGAGAGGGGGAGAGGAGTTGGGTTGACCAGCTTGTCAATCACCTCATATAGTTTAACCTCTGCACCCCAACCCTGAAAGTGTCTACCTTGGCCAGGACAAGATTCTTCAGAGTGAATCTAGAAAGCTTATCAGAGCAATTCCTACACTTTTCTTCCTTTGCCTAACTATGAAACAATTACATTATTAATGGCTTAAGTCCATAGTTGAGAAACAAGAGACCTTTATTATTCTATTCGGTTGTTCTCTTCCACACTTCTCAACACTTAATATATGCACTGCAGGGGCACCCTCAGAAATCTCATTTCTGATGGTGTTGGTTTGGGGTTTCAAAAGACAACTCTAACTCACACCATTTCCAAAAATACCCTGTTTGTTTCCCTGAGATAGCCAGGGAAAGTTAAAACAATCAAAGCAATGTTGAATTGGCTGCTTTTTTTTTCTACTCTCAAGGTTTGCTCAATCGTACACAATTCTTTCTTCTGGTTCTCATTTTTGCTTCTCTGCAGTTGCTTTTGTTCCCAAGGCAATGTCTCACTGCTCCCCTGACTGTCTACCCAGCCCTTTTGCTTCTTATTTCAGAATTTCTTAGATTATTCTATTCTCTTATAAATCTTCTTCTCCTGTTTTCTCTCTGGTGGACCAATCACAGGGACAACTGTTTTATTTGAACCAGGAAGTGCTGATAGCTTGGGGGGGGGGTAAATTCAAGTGAGCATTTACCCCCTGGGGAAAAATCATGTAGTCACCCCTGGGGAAAAATCAGGTAGTCAAGTCAATCTTTTAGGGATTGAAGGTGCATGGTGTGTGTGTGTGTGTGTGTGTAAGTGTATATCTATGCAATAATGCTCACAGATGTGACTATGTATGGAGTTGACAATGTTGATAAGTTGTCTGGTATCAACATGAATATTAGTCTTAGAGTGAATGAGAATACATCCCAGTGTGGTGAAATGAGAAGCAACCCTAAGCATTTAGGAGTTAGTCTTTAATTATTACAAACAAAGTTCTTTTGAGCTCCCTTCATTTGCTAGAAATGAGCCATCAGCTCTCTCTCTCTCTCTCTCTCTCTCTCTCTCTCTCTCTCTCTCTCTC